>JAPDOI010001563.1:0-164600 GCA_029168955.1 Aplectana chamaeleonis
ATGCAAGCAAGCGATTTAGCTCGCTCATTAGCCATTTGTTGACTTCATTATTTCATGTCATCGCAATCTTGAGTGTTGATTCGGTGAAGATTTACCGAGCAGTTGAGTGAGGGCGCCTCTGGGGCTTCGGTGGTGCAGTGCGATAATGCACTTCCCCGGAAAGGGAATAGCTGGTTCAATCTCGCCCGGAGCCAAGCGTTTTGCGATCAACTCAGCACCTTGCGTAAACATACCATAACGTGTACTGCGATGTTAAACTGCAGTTACGGCAAGAAACATTCAAAAATCGTGTAAGACAATCTCGAGAGTCCAATTGTTCATGTCGAGAGGAGGAAAGGGGCATTAGGCGTGTTGATGATCTCAGAACGCTTGTTTGCATTCGTTATTTTGCCATTCCTAGCTCGTTTTTTTCCTGCTGCAGACGTTTGTGGGCAGCAAAGAATCAGCTACAAGTCGCATCAGAACCGGAAATTTTAGACCGAAAAAACCGAATTTTTTATCTTTTTCGTTTTTTTCGATATTGATTTTTTTCGCCAACAAGGACGAAAAACGAAAAAATCGAAAAACGCACCCCCCTGATCGGGACCTAGGGTGTGCGTTTTTCGTTTTTCGCCCTTTTGGGCGAAAAAAATCAATATCGAAAAAAAACGAAAAAGTTTAAATTTTTTTTCGGTCTGGAATTTGTGGTTCTGATGCGACTTGCAGTGGATCCTCTGCTGCCTGCAGGCGTCTGCAGCAAGTTTGCACTTGTCTTTCATTTGATCTTACAGGGGAGGCTTGTTACCTTCCGGTGGCGATTTGGAAAATCACGTTTCCGTTGCTGTAGGTCTGTGAGAGTATAGAAACGACCCGTGCTTGAAATTGGCCAAATGGCTAAGAAAAACGGCATTTTGAATGCTCTAAAAAAAGTAAGGGTACCTACCCATAAGTGAATTTGCGGGGCATTCAGAAATTTTTTTTCGGATTTGGCTAAAAACTTTCAACTGTTTAGGGCGCTGAATCCGAATCTGGGTTCTATTCCGGCCCAGACGTAGTTACTGTAGGTTACGGGGCTTCCTAAACAGGCAGCAGCGACCGTTTATCCATATGTGTTCCATCGCGTTTGTTGCCTTTGGACAGGTCATGACGTGTTCAGCAGCGAGTACAGCTTTTTTCTTTGCTCAAACCATGAAGCGCTCTGCAGAGTAGCACTGCGGCGAGTACCGCTGCGGCAGAGAAATCATGGAGAATGGGGGCATCGTGTCGTGCGACAGCGACTCGGATACCTCGCAGTGTTTTTTGCCGCTGCGACAGCAGCGTCTCCCTGAGCGACGCCGTCAGCGAGCGGCGGCAAAGAATGGTTGTTGTTGTTGTTGTTGTTGCCCATCATCCACCATACACACTGATCCTGGATCCAATTTCCGGCATATTGACGACGTAATCGAAGCAACATCGCTGGGATCCTCTTCTTTGGAGGATCCCTGAGTGGGGCGTTTTTCCACCCTCTTTTTTTTATTTTTGTTTTATTTAATCTTTTTTTTTTTGAGTTTTTATTTTTTTTTTTATTCGTTTTTCTTTTTTGCATTTCAAATTCATTATTGCATAATTAAAGTGACAGGAAATGGGCTACTTCCACTGGTTTGAGCCAGAGATCTTCTATTGTGAGGTGCGTTGGCTTTCCAGAGCAAGAGAACGTGAGGTACTGTGTGTTCCTCAAGCCCGCAGTCTGGGCAAAGTGGATTATCAGCTGCTCCTATTTTATGTAGATACCATTGCGGCTTCGAATAGAAACCACTCCGGAGCTGAGATAGCGCTGCCCGACTTGGTCTTGACAAAGTCTCCTCCTCCTTAGCAATCCTCGGCGGCGGTCCACTTAGCAAGGGGGAGTCCATAGTAACCAGGAACTCCTTAACAAACTCTTTGTGCACTTCTTTGCGAATGCTTTCCGCGTTTCCTGGCCTGACCAATATTGGCTTGATCGTTCTGACATGCTTTCTGATCTGTCTAGGCGGTTCCGGCTTCTTCATCATGTCGTGCGATGGGTGTTCAGGGTCCATTGTCGCAACCGTACGATATTGACGAGTCAGCATCTCATTGTGAGCTTGGACTGGCATGATTCCCGTCTCGTTACTCAGGTGGGTGGTGCTCGCCATCGCCAGGCTTCCCGTCGCGGTTCTCAAGGCTGCATTTTGACAAGCTTGTAACCGATCCCAGTGAGTCGACGCAATGAGCGGGCTCCAGGCTGGAGCAGCGTAGGACATCACGGATTGTCCGGTGGCGCGGTAGGTCAGTGTGAGCAGCTCTTTGCAAAGAATGGTCTCAACCATTTTCAACAAAACTCTGAATCTCATCGGTCAACGCTAGCAGTGCGATGGTTATTTCGATCTACGGTGAGAAAGCAGAGGCGAAACGTAAATTTTAGGGGTTGTCGAAGGTCCTCTAGCGATTAAATCCTTTTCCACAGTCTTTTATCGATTTCTGCGAAAAATCAATAAAATCGATAATTCCAGAAAGTCGATAGAAATCCACGGCAGTGATTTCTACTGATAGAGGATTCTCAAACACTCATAACTGTGAAGTTTGACTACTGGTTTTCTTCGATAAAGTGAAATACCATCACACTGACAGTGTTGACCGATGAGATTCTGAGGTTTGTCCATTTTCATCGGCGGCGTGGAATGCTGTAGTCGATCGAGACTTCTCCATAAATTCGATCTTGTGTTGACCTTTTGCGGTTTTATTCTAAATTTGGTTTTTCGGTTTTTAGTTTTACAAGCTTTTAGTTCCAACGTGTGGCAGTTGTGATTTATGCGACTACCGCAAGCCGTCTGCTAATTTCGGTACCTCGAAATCTATATTTCAAGGCATAATCACTTTACTGAACGCAAATTCCAAGTTCACTCTACAGCTCTCTGAGCGTAATATTTTGAGAAAGTGTTTCCAGGCATTTCCTGAACTCTTGAAGCATATGAAAGCAGCAAAAGCTACTTAGAGGCTAATCATACTTCCAACCTCCCGCTCTGCCAGAGCGACCTGCGCGGTCGAAGAGGTGAATATTAATGAAATTTCGACCTCCCGCACCTCCCGCTTCGCCAGTGAAGTATTAATGCTCCAGCGACATCGCTATGGCAGAGCGGGAGGGGCGGAAAATCGGTCGTATGTTTTTAGAAATGAAGCGATACGGGTGGTCTGTGATAACGTGGTTTGATAATATATGTCGTTTTCCGCGGTCGTTTTTATCGAATTGGCCATATCGGTTCATCTACTTGGACCTCACCACTTAGAATTGAAGTGGAGAACGGATACCCTACGGATACCGAGATCTAAGTGATTCTACAGATTTTCTAAATAGACAATGACTGATAACGCTATCGGAAAACCCATATCAGAGGCAACTTTCATTTTTAGGATTGAGTCTTGAATGCCCCTTCCAACTAGATTCGAGCCAAGATTCATAATTGCACGAAAGCCTTGTCGGTTTCTTGCGTACCTTCCGCGTGTAGGCGTGCATTTCGACCCTTGTATTGCACATTCAATCCTAATTGCAACTTTTCCGAACATCGCGCGCTCCCATTTTGTTTTCGTATACTTTCTACGACGTTCGATGCACTCCGACTGAGGTCCCGCGCACTTTCTATGGTGTATTGCGCGTTTTCACTGAGGCTCCGCTACACTTATGTGACGTAAATTAGTGCAACAAGTAATGCAACCAACAAATACCTCGGCGGTGGAGAGGGTAGTATGAATGGTCAAACGACACCGCTGTGGCGGGACGGGAGGCGCGGGAGAGGCGGGAGGCATTAAATTTCATTCATACTCACCTCTTCGTCCGCGATGGCCGCTCTGGCAGAGCAGTAGCTTGGAAGTATGAATAGCCCCTTAGAGCGGAATGTGATGTTGAATGAATGAGGGCGAACGTATTGGTATAAAAGCGACGCTAGCGACATCGGCGCTACAATTTCGTCAAGCCTTCACGCGCAACGCGGCGTCAGGTTTAGAGCACGCCCCAGGCCTCTCGCTAGGCGGCGTGCTGCCGGTCGTCGCAACTCTGCACAGCCGTTAAGTGAAGACTGTCGGGCAACTGAACTGCAGTTAGCCCAACGCGTGCTGAATACGCACAAAGTTGGGACGTGGAAACATGATGAAACTGGTAGAACACATCCGAACACGTATGGATAAACGGTCGCTGCTGCCTGTTTAGGTTTCCTGATAGGTTACGGTAGGCATAATGCCTTTTAACAGGCGATACCTGTCTTGAAATTTCGAAAATCGAAAAATGGACCTCAAATTCGTGTTCAGCGTCCCAAATAACACCCACAGTGAAATGTTGAGTCAAATCTGAGACTCTGACCGAGCTACCGTATACCCACCGCAACCCAAGGAAAATCGATAAACTGATCGCAGATTCATGTTAGGCAGCCCAGATAACCCCTATGTAGACGTTTTGAGGCGATTTGATCATAGTATTCTCAAAATCATCAAGAGTCGCGTTTGGCCTGCAGAATTTCCCCCATTTTGAAGCTTCGGACCAAATCGGACGTTTTTTTTAAATGTTGACCAATGGGCCTCAGATTCGTAATCAGCACCCAAAACAACCTCCTGAAACAAGTTTTAAGCTCAATCCGAGACAATTTTTTCGAACGCTCTAAAAATTGTCATTCCCTTGCCAGAATCATTTGCAAAAGCAAACATGTGATCTGCCCCTTGCACAACGGTTCCTTCTACTACATCACTTTCGATAAAAATTAGACTGATTGCGTCAAAATTTGTTGGATTTCCTGTTTATCAGCAGACTTGAACGACTACGGCGCATCTTTTGAGCATGACCATAACTTTCAGGAATAATCCTCCGAAGAACCAAAAATATGAAATTCGACAGGCGGAAAGATCACCAATCTAAATAATAACGCTAATCGATTCCGCATAGCTGATAACCTGCATCGGTACTTTAAAGGCAGCGTTCACGATAATCATTCTCAATGACTGTTAGTCGTGAAATGATAGGCGAGAAGAGTTCTATGCTCCCAGTGTCGAAAAAGCGGTTCAAAAAGAGCTAGGAATGGCAAAATAACGGATGCAAACAGGCGTTCTGAGGTCACCGAAACGCCTCATGTCCCCTTTCTGCCCCCTAGACCCTCGAGGTTGTGATAACATAAAGTAATCAAGTCAAGGAAGCACTCATAAGCGAGCTCAACCGCTTGATTCCATTTATAAGTAACATCCTTCATAGCGGTCAATTCCTCCACGCTCAGAAGCCAACGTAAGCAAAAGTGGCCCTATTTTAGCACAAAAACGCGGTTTTCACGTTCTCTTCAAGTATAGCCTTGCAGGGCACCAGACCTTCCGTAAACGGTTGAGACATCAAAAGTGAAATCTATTGTGAACACTGCTTCAGGGTCAGGAATTTCGTTTTTGTTTAAGGAGAATTGCTCTTTGGAGGCCCATAGATTTTAAGCGGGAGCCAAACTAAATTTTTCTGCTCCATCTATCGATTCATACCAATAAAAACTGCGAATGAAAACATTCTTGGGCGAGCGGCATCATGTATAGATCCATCCAGCGAAAGTGGTTGAACCTAACCCCTGTCTAGATACCACGACTCAATGCGTGTGGATGCGTCGCGGCCACTAACGTCCAATAGCGCCGAGAGACTGAGCTACTGGTCAGTGCTGACCTTCTTCTTCTTCTTTGCAGCCGCAGAAGGGTTTTTGTCATAGGTTCAAGAAACGGGCGACCGAAGTTGGATTCAACCACAAATCTATTGTCGTCAGTGAGGTGGGCCTCTTCGGACAGTCGAACAGATGAGCTGATGAGCAGTGCTGACCTCAACGCGATCACTCACACTGAAATTCAGCATGACAGCGCAAGAAATTTGTCCTATACATAGAGAACTATTGATGTTCGTCTCTGTGCAACGTTTGTTCCGTTTTGATCTGTGACTTGCCCACGATTTTCAACTTCTACAAATTCGGTTTTTTTTCATAAAGTTAAGGACGACATTCGAGCCCAGAGTTTTGAACAAACCCTCGAAAAAACGTGGACATGATTGGTCAGAGAACTACCGCAGTTTTAAACAAAAAGTTTATAATAAGAATTTAAGAGAATGTTCAGCGCTGCAATTTTGTCAGGATTCAACACTGCAACAAGGGTAAAATTGCTCACATTAATACATTGATCGCGTATGCTTTTGTTTCACTAAGAAAACATGAGTCTGCCGTTATTCGAAGCTTTTCGATTACGTTGCCTTGTTTTTTCCAATCAAAGACATGTAATTACGAAAATATGACGTATCAAAAGACAATTTTGTTTTCGGAATTTTTCGAATTTAAAACCGAAAATTTTTCGGTTTCAAAGTTTTTCGCACATGCCTGATCGGGACCCAAGTGGGAGTGCATAGGGCGTCGGAAAAAGTAGTCGGGACCCAAGTGGGAGTGCACAGAGCGCCGTAAAAAGTGGTGGGGACCAAAGCGGGAGTCCACAGAGCGCCGGGAAATGTGGACGGGGCCAACTGGGTGTGCACAGAGCGCCACAGCAAGTGCCCGGAATCCAACTATCGTCGATCACTGGTGGAGAGATCGCCGCGTCGAACACACGGGGCACGCACGCAAGTGAGGAGGTAATGATAGGATCATTACCTTCTCGCTTCCGTGCGTGCCACGTGTGTTCGACGCGGCGATCTCTCGACCAGTGTTCGATCATAGGAGTTTACAGCGCGCGGGGAAAGGTGGTCGGGAATCAAGTGGGAGTGTTCTAAAGTGCCGAGCAGGTGCAATCGGCAGAAAGGCCATGAACGGCGTGTTTTCTTCTTCTTATCTCTGAAGGAAACCTTCGCTAAAATGAAATTAAATTATCTAACTGTTTTGCTTTGCTACGGGAGGTTTATGATTCGGCATAATAATATTTGTGAGAAACTCGTTAAAAGAACTGAAATACTCGATGCATTTGATTTGTCATGATATTTAACACGGAAGAAACACTAAAAGCTCGATGAAATGATGTGCCATTGATTAGGATGTGTTCTTTGTTACCAAAAATCGAAAAGTGAGTGTGGTTTTGAAAGGCCAAATCATGCGCGTTTAGCTGAGCCTAGAAATACGTATAATCGCCAAGAAATGAAAATTAGGGTGGGAGTCACAAAATAGTATTTCAAGGCGCTCAGACTTGCAAACTTTGACTGCGAGCGATCATTTGTTCTCAGAGAGCGCGTGATTAGCAATTTCAAAACCACACTCACTTTTCGATTTTTGGTAACAAAGAACACATCCAAATCAATGGCACATCATTTCATCTAGCTTTTAGTGTTTCTTCTGAGTTAAATCCCATGACAAATCAAAAGCAACGAGTATTTCACTTCTTTTAACGAGTTTCTCACAAATATTATTATGCCAAATCATAAACCTCCCGTAGCGAAGCAAAACAATTAGATAATAAGGTTTCTAGAAAGTTCCAGGACATAGTCTTTCCTTTAGGAATCGTTATCCCTGTTTCAGTTTCAGTTTTCTATAAAATGTTAGTTATATTAAAATACTGTTTCGTAACATTCCTGGACCATGCTTCACACGTTTGGTAAAAAGTTTGAAATAATCTTCACTGTACTGGGAATGCCGCTAGGTTTTATTTAGGTACAGTGCGTTGCAAAATTATACGACATACCCCAATTCCCGTGGTTCCAAACTTCGCGTCAAATAAGGAGACAAACGGTAAACGCCAATCGATGCAGCACCCTCGAAAACCCCTGGGTACGATTTTTCATGAAATTAGGGCAGCTAGTAGGAAACTGGCAATGGGATTTGTCGAAAATGGCCGTTGCAAAATTATACGACATAGCTGATGTTCTCGCAGAAACTTCTATCACCATCTGCATCAGTTCGTTCATGGTAAGAACCATTAGAAACATCAAGTTATTAGTCTTCAGAAATGTCTAGGCGCTGAACCACTTTAAAAACTCTGTTTGGTATGTTTCAACACAGCTTTTTGTGAACGCCCCTTTCAATCTGCGCCCACTCGGTTAGAACGGCCAGTTCAAGCGGAGCCACACGCTCGTATTGTCTGTTCTGGATGTAGATTCAACGCCCAAGAATACCTCACACGTTTTCCACAGGGTTGAGGTCCTGCAAACCGGCCGGCCATTCTAGCAAATTGGAAGGATCGGCCTGAAACCAAACCTGCGTTGTCCTACTGACAAGAAGTGAAGGCGGAAACGGACTAGAAAGAACTGGAAATTATTTCTCGGTACATTCTGGTAATCTGTGGAGTTCATAGGTCATGTCGCTATCAGCTTGTCCAGCTTGAAAGCCTACCTGGATCCGGGTCAATGCATTATTCTTTTTCCTCCGAAATTCCTACTCAAGGATAAGTTCGGGTCCTTGTGTGGATCCTTCGAAATTCTTTTTTTATTGGTCGAAAACAGGTGCAATCCGAACGAGCTCGATCAATTCTATTACATTTATTTATTTCTGACTAAGCATTCCAAGCATTGGAAAGATCTACAAAAGGACGCGAACTTATCCTTGAGTAGGAATTTCAGAGGAAAAAGAATAATGCATTGACCCGGATCCAGGTGGGGTTTCAAGCCGGACAGGCTGATAGCGACATGACCTATGAACTCCACAGATTACCAGAATGTGCCGGAAAATCATTTCCAGTTCTTTCTAGTCCGTTTACGCCTTCACTTCTTCTCAGTAGGACAACGCAGGCTTGGTTTCAGGCCGATCATGTCAATTTGATAGAATGGCCGGCCGGTTTGCAGGACCTCAACCCTGTGGAAAACGTGTGAGGTATTCTTGGGCGTTTAATCTACATCCAGGGCAGACAATACGAGCGTGTGGCTCCGCTTAAACTAGCCTCTATAAGCGATTGGGCGCAGATTGAAAGGGGCGTTCACAAAAAGCTGGGTGGAAACATGCGAAACAGAGTTTTCGAAGTGGTTGAGCGCCAAGACATTACTGAAGACTAATAACTTGATGTTTCTAATGGTTCTTACCATGAACGAACTGATGCAGATGGTGTAGGATAGAAATTTCTGAGAGAATATCAGCTATGTCGTATAATTTTGCAACGGCCATTTTTGACAATTTCCGTTGCCAGTTTCCTGCTAGTGGCTCTAATTTCATGAAGATTCGTACCCAAGGGTTTTCGAGGGTGCTGCATCGATTGGCGTTTACCGTTTGTCTCCTTATTTGACGCGAAGTTTGGAACCGCGGAAATTGGGGTATGTCGTATAATTTTGCAACGCACTGTAGTACAATACAATCTGAGGATTCTTCAGGAATTGTTATATTATGTTGAGAAGGAGTGACATACCTGCGGATTCAAGTCTGCAGCAGCGAATTGAACTGTGTTTTAGAAGTAACCAAGCGAGTTTTTGTATTATAATTTGGATGTTCATTACCTAAATTTTAGGCCTCCACGGCCCGGTGCTTATCAATCTCGCAATCGAGAGGGGAAGGAGGTTTGTCCAGCCATAATTTTTTGTCTACCTTTTATTTAGCAATACATGAAAGGCTTGGAGAAAGTTGAGCACTCTACCTATAGTTCTTCATTGTAGGACGCTTCCATACCTCATCTCTTGGAACTGGATGTAACCACGCCTCCCAGTCAGAATGTAGGCGACGAAAAAATCGAAAGATCAGGAAGCCGATCGAAGTCGCCTCCACATAGCCATGCGGCATCATCGAGCGAACGAAAGAAGCGGAAGAAGAAAGATCGGTCAAAAGGCGATCCGAACTATCGTTCGCGTAAGGCACAGAAGGAGGAGAAAGCAGGGAAACTCATTGAGAACGAAGACGTCGCCAGAGAAATGGCAGATGAGGAAGCTATCGATGGAACGCTGAGAGAAGTCGCAGAGGTTTCTTTTTCGTCTTGATTCTGGTCTGTTACCAGGGCAGGGCGTCACCGTGAAGCGTCCGTGAAAGTTGCGTCCCCCTCCCCCCCTCCCCCCCCCCTTCCAGCCTGGAAATGACTGCAGTACCCCTCCGTCCTTATGTGGGTCGTCAACGAAGCCCTTGATTATTTCATGGAACAATCTTTTTTTTCAAATGAAACAAAGTATGGAAAAGGGTGAAAAGAAAGAATTAAAAATATGACCTGGGACTCGGCCGACAACTTTTTTGTAGTCCTCTTCCAATCACGCTTGCAGCGGCCAGATCCGGAGGGACAGAAGCTGTCTACACACCAAGGGAGGAGTTGTCCCGTTTTTGCAGTTTGAAATTTCACACCGCTCCACGCGAGCGAAGTGGTCTCGAGTGGAATTAGAGCCGCAAAAGGCGGGACAACTCCTCCCTCGGTGTGTAGAGAACCCCCGTCCCGATCCGGATTTCGAAACGTTTAATTTTTCACCTTTCTCGGAGGCCTGTAGTCAAAACAGCGTTTCTTTCTCTTCGACGCCAAGGGAGACACTCATCGTCCTTCGCTCGAGAGCAAAGCTTCCTGGTCACAATTACGCTCAATATAGACTCCTCCAAAGCAGAAGAAACTAGACTAGGCAATTTCACCAAAATAGTACTTGAATAGTAGTCCCAATAATTTTCGGTTGGTGAGCAGCTGTGGTCCTGCGCCCCCCCCCCCCCTCGTCGAGGTCCAGAACTGCGCTCCCCCGCTCCCCCCCCTCGATGAAAGTAACCGCGTGTGCTTTACCCTGTTTTTTTTTAACAATCCGATTACTTATTGTGGATTCGCCCTGTTCACTCATTCTCGCTTCAGTTTGTTCGTGTAGAAGCCAACTGTGATGACGATGGTATTGAGTTTGAAATCGATGATACACTGGCTATGAAAGAGCATGCCGTGGAAGCAGAAGACGAAAAGAGCGTCACAGACACTGAACTTCCACACGATGAGGCTGGTGATGTAAGGTTTCCTCATAATGTAGTTAAGTCCTCTAGTGAGTTATGCGCACCGTTTATTCGTCTCTTGTGCTTTAATGGACTAGCGTTTCAGACAGCAGTTGAGGCAGTGAGCGAGGCAGAGAATGAAGAACCGGTCGAACAGCCATCTGAATCCGATTCTGCTCAGGTC
The DNA here is from genome assembly GCA_029168955.1 of Aplectana chamaeleonis. Taxonomy (NCBI): domain Eukaryota; kingdom Metazoa; phylum Nematoda; class Chromadorea; order Rhabditida; family Cosmocercidae; genus Aplectana; species Aplectana chamaeleonis. The sequence continues at coordinate 10,993 of JAPDOI010001563.1, forward strand.
AATCAAGAAGATGTCGCAGATAAAGAAAAAGATGATGTTGGGGAGCATGTCGAAGTAGACGAAAGTCGAAAAGGCCCTAAAAAGAAGGAGAAGAAGCATAAGAAACACAAGAAGCATAAGAAATCCAGGTATATATAGTGAATTCAGGAGTTTCTTATAAGTTTTACAGTGCATTCAGTTTTAGAGAGGGTCATGGGGACGGCGAACGCGAGCATAAGCATAAACACAAGAAGAAGAAGGACAAAAAGGAGAAGAAGGAAAAAAGAAAAAAGGAGAAGAAACATAGACGTGATAGGGATGGTGATACTAGTGATAGCCGAGTGAAGGAGGTGAGCAATAGTTGGCTGTTAGGCTGGTCAAATATGAGTTAGCTCAGAGAGAAAATATAGAAACCATAGGTGTATTTGTACAACCTTTGTTATTTCTCTTAGTCATGTCGCTGAGGTGGCAAATGGTTTACTGTATGTGGTTGTGCCCTACATTCCCCTCTATCTAGTTAGTTTTGTTGAATCCAACTAGGAAGTTAGTGCAGCCATTAGCAGGCTCCGAAAGTTGTATGTGTACAGTCCACGGCAACGAAGAAGTTTTGTGGTGCGAATGCGTATTTTTGCCAAGGATACACTAGCCATGTCTGGCTCGGTTCCAGGTTTGCCATCAATCGGAAGGAAGCAGCGGATAATTTTTTCCGGGTTGTCTTTTTTTCAATATTCTTCCATTATTGGCCTAGGCCGCTCATTTTGAGCCGGTCGAAGCAAGGCTTATCGTATCAAAATCTCCCTATCGCTGTTATTTTGCCATCACCGACCGCTCCGCTGCTTACTCCGCCCGGGACGGCATGCACGTACGCGGCGGGTCAGGTTGGGGTTAGGCAGGGTTTGGGGCGTCGGCGCGTTTGATGATTGCTGAGCGAGTGCTGGAGATAATCAATAGTTTGTGTCTCAGCGGGGTTTCGGCTGCCCCACCCTCCTAGGTAGGGTGTGCGAGGGAGCAATTTTTCAGTGCTAGCCTAACCCCCTTTCAGCCCTCGCGCTGCTATCATCAAACGTGCCGATTCCCCAAACCCTGCCTAACCCCAACGTAACCCGCCACGTACATGCATGCCGCTTCCGCGGACTCATCCTAGCAACCTAAGCTATATAGGAAAGACCAGGTGAAATAATATGTGTGGGTTGGGAGGGCATACCGTTTCTCAATCTCCATGTTTCCGGTGTTTTTTTTTTATTTTGAAAATAGAGAAAAAATAAAGTCTGCCGCCGATTCGGTGCTCGGGTGCACCTCTGTGGACGTATTGCCGTAATCGACGGCAATTTCATAGTTCTTCTCGAATTTAATAGAGGAGAAAACGCACAGGAAACGTTAAGAAATGGCAAGCTCCTCCCCCCCCCACACACACACACCTCACACTAAAAATTTATTTAACCTCTCCCTTTTAGATTTCCTATAGATAGGCGCAGGAATAATATTGGAAAATAGAGAAACAGAAGTTGTCCATAACCCTAAAAATATTAACTGTTTCCTATTGAGTAATGGCAAACATGGACCGAGCCAGCCATGGCTACACTATGCTTAGTGAAAGTACCGAACCGCACCACCGCCTTTTAACATTGCCGTGGACTGCGTTTCCCTCGCAAAGCTGATTGAATTTGGGTGTTTTGTGATGTGATGTCTTTTGAACTATAGAAGTCACAAGTAACTCATTAGTTTTATCAACAATGGGTTCGTAATGAGTTCCAATTACGCTGTTGGGCGAATTTCGAAAAAGAGGTATTTGATCAACGCTCAGCAAGAAAATTGTGGCCAACAGCACACCTCGCCGTGTTGGTAGAGACTTATCAAAATCTGCACTCATTTGGCCAGCCTGACCTTGTAAGAATTCTTGTTCAATTTATCACTTACACTTCATTCGTTGCTTATTCAGGAGGAGCACATCAAAGAAGAGGAAAGGAAATCTCATGATGAGTTGGAAACAAAGGAAGAAAATAAAGGAGTTGGATTCAAAGAGGAACGTCGAGGATCTGTCAGCAGTTGTTCCTCCAAAAGAAAAGAACACCATGACGAGTCCAAAAATGACCGAAGAGTTTATGAATCTGAGCGAAAATCGAAAGGTGAAAAGAGTAAAAGGCCTCGTGACAAATTAGATGAAAAGAAGCGGGACCGTAGTGCGGAGAGGAAGCATGGAGATAGGCGCGAGAAGGATAGACATGGTCATGAAAGAAACGACGGAAAGATCAAGGATCGAAGTAAGGGAGATGACAGGGATTATGGTAGCCGACAACGTCTTCGAGAAAGCGAACGGAAAGAACCTGTCATTTCGAAGGGAAGGGAGGAAAAAGAGAGAATGACCGACAGACCTGATGATCAGAAAACAGAGCGTAGAGGTCGAACTGCGAGTGGCGGTGCAAATGAAAGGGCGGTGCCTGAGTCGAGCAAGCCTTCAGCGGGCAAAGAGACGGAGTTGCAGTCAAAGGATGTCGTCGGTTCAGTGACCGGAGCTAGGAAACAAAGGCTTCCTATCAGTGCACCCGCTGAGGAGGAGCCTATACAGAAGAAACTGAAAGCGGTTTGTCATCGACTTTCGAGAACTCGTGGAGCGATTTTCGGCTAATGCTTATTGTTTAGGAGACTGCGAATGTGACAAATCCAGTAAAGTCGGTGCTCACGTCAATGGTTAAATTCAAGGTGAATCCTGTTATTTCGAAAAAGGTCGGGCCGGTACCGAAACAGTTCGCTAATGCGGATAAGGAGTCAACTGATGTTGAGGAAGATAAGAACAAGGTTCGTTTACCTTAGTGGAAATGCTGAGTTTTCGTCATAATTGATGTTGACGGGCTATTACGGTCAGCACAGGAATTTCATCGATTTTGTAAAATCGAGTTTCCCAAACCATGTACGATTATGTACGATTCTAGAGTACCTCTGTCTGTTGCACCTTTATACGGGATACTTCTATACTGCTTTATTATCTGTCCCTTACGCTTCGATCATTTGACTTCAGCGAAGCTGAATACAAGGTTGAGCAGGCCGTTGCGACCAGCCCCCCCCCTGGAATTTTCGCGACCAAAATCGTGGCTTATCGTCGGCTAAAAAGTTAGGATTTTAAATACATATAATAGCGAAAATAATATTTACATATTTTTTTATGTATAATATGAATAATGTATAAGTAATGGGTCCCCCGAATCTACAATGAAGCACACAAAATTAGATTAATTACTTCAAAATGCAGTGGAATAGTGTCGATATGGATATGAATATGTTAGTCAATGCACATTTTACGAGTCGCTCCTATTCCAATTTGAACTTGATACCTTAACTTTGAAGGGTACCTCAAAATCCGTCCACGGTCACTTATCACCTCACCACGGCGCGGCGGCCTCCGTCTAGCGCGAGGAGTGCGAGCGCAGAGAAAGAGAGTCGGCGCGCAGAGACGGAGAGAGGCCAGCGGCCGGGCTGCCGAATGAGCCCGCCACCAGCAGCTGCTCAGAAAAATGAAAACAAGTTACTTGTAACATAAAAGCCCGAAAACATGTTACTGGTAACATATCGGAGGCGCATTGCACGCGGTTTCTTGTCGATATGTTGCATGTAACTTAAATGACTTGAGATAAGTCGCAAGTAACTTACGTATGCTTAGATATGTTACAAGTAACTTGTTTTCGATTTCTGAGAGGATACTGCGTGCAGTGCGCCTCCGATATGTTACATGTAACTTAAATGGCACAATATAAGTCGCAAGTAACTTAAATCAGGCAAGAATATATCTCCAAGGGGGTGTACGACGCACTCGCGGGGTCAGGCTTACGCCTGGCGTTGCTGTTGTTTCAATTACCCAAGTTTGAGGTACTTGACCACACATCAGCAGGGAAGGCCCCCCACAGCAATTTTTGCATAGTGTGTGTACGCGCTCTCTGCGTCGCGTGTCGTCTGCGTCACGTAATGGCCACCCATAGTGAAAATACAAATGTAAGTTACATGTAACATATGTAAGTGTAACTTACATGTAATATAAATTTAAAGGCAGCAGACACGCTCGAAAAAGTTGTTTACTACGTTTCTGAAGTCGCATGGCTCCTAGTAGACTGCTCACGCCGTTGGAAGCGTGAAAAACGAGTCAAAACTACTAAATTTCAGCAATGCAAATCGAAAAATTTCTGCAACCCCGCCCCAAAATACAAACTCGTCCAGATTGATAGTACTAATACGGTCCCTTTGGCTGGTTTTTGATGCTTCCAACGAGGTTAACGTTCCAGTACAGGCTGTAAGAGTATATCGGCTTCTCTATCTCAACCGTTTTGTTGCTAATATTCGCTGTTTCAACCGCGCGCCGTAAAACTCGTCCACTTTCACCTGATAACAAAATAACCGTTATTCCTCTATTTGCACACAGTTTTCGTCCGTTTTTTCGTCAGTTCCCAATACAACCAGCTCCAAACCTTTGATTTATGTCATAAAATCGATACCATTTTTGAGCGTGTCTGCTGCCTTTAAGTTACATGTAATATAAATGTATGTTAAATGTAATATAAGTGTAAGTTACTTGAGACATCCAAGTAAGTTACATTTATATTACAAGTAACATGTTTTAGTATTTCTGAGTTGTCGACGCGATGGGTGCAATCCGAGGTGCACGGGGTTTGGTGAATAATTTCGTAATTGTTTGACTTTCACGTGAACAGCTGACATTAATGAGTTCTTTCGAAATGCCGGTCGAGGCTCTCCTGCATTTCTCAATAAAAGTGTTCCAGTATATTTTAAGAAATGCTGAGTGGCTTCACAGTGTTTGTGGAAAACGTTCTTCTCACCAAAAACATCATTGATCATGGTCATTTTGATAGAATAAAACAACATTCAACTTATGAAACGAGACTTTTGCTTTGGCTAAAATCTCGGTGAGATCCATCTACCTTCCATTCTGTTTAAATTTACGTAGAAGACAAGACTCATGTTGAAATTTATCTTGAATGAAAGTACAAGTCATTCCGTTACCGCTTTGGTTAGAACACTTTATTAAAATATAAAATTAATCCAATTAGCCTGTTATCGCCCGTCGCTAAATTAGCTGAAAAGTTGATCGTGACGGACCTGGCTGATCAAAATGAGCGACAGCAGCATCAGCATGGGTTCAGGAAACTTCACTCTACTACTACTGCTCTATTGGAGATCGTGAGCTTTGCGGTCGATGGGTTCAACATGAGAAAGCCCCTGAGAACGGTGGCCATCGCCCTCGACCTGAGCAAAGCGTTTGACTCTGTTAACTTGGGACTGCTGTCCGAGAAACTGCTCAAGTCGTCGCTATCATCATGGCAGAAGCGATGGATTGCAGCTTTCACGAAAGGCCGCCGGGCTAAGGTTCTGTTCCAGAATCACGTATCCGATAGCATTCCAATAGCAGCCGGTGTTCCGCAAGGCGGAGTGTTGTCCCCTGCCCTATTCAGCCTGTATCTTGAGGACATTTCCGAGCCTCCCAATGATGTAAAGATTGTTATGTATGCCGACGACATCACCATCATGTGTCAGGACCGTGACCTGCAGGTATATAGCCGCTAATAAGATCAGCGCCTATCTCGTCGAGTTGAAGCTCTTCCTCGATAAAATGATGCTCACAGTCTCTGCTGCTAAATCCTCTGTTTCAGTGTTTACAACAAACACCAAGGAACACAGTGCCCATCCAAATGTCAAATGGGATGGTGACCGGTTGCCAGCAGCGAAATTTCCAAGCTGCTTGGCCTTATTCTTGATCCGTCACTGAAGTTCCACAAAAACGCGGAACGGAAACAAACAGTCGTCAAGGCTAGGCTTAATATCTTGAGAGCTCTCGGAGGAACATCATGGGGAAGCAGCCGAGAGACTATATTGAGAACCTTCAGAGCAATACTTCAGCCGGCTCTGGAATATGCGGCACCAGTGGGGCAGCACCTGGTGTCTGACAGCTCCTGGAATAAGCTGCAGCGTGTACAGAATGCTGCGCTTAGAATTGCGACCGGATGTGCAAGGAGCTCCCCAATATAACATCTTCACGCGTAGGCCTGCATATTGCCAGTCAAGGAGCATTGTGAACTCCAGGCACAGCAGATGTACATTAATGTTCTGAGACAGCCGAGTCATCCGACAAAGAGAATTATGAAGTCCATTAGAGAGAGAGGTCGATTAGGACACCCTTCGCAGATGCTCCTCGTAAAGTTGATGCACAGAGATGGGCCGACTCCAGCATTAATGTGACATTGTAGTAAATGAGAGCATAATTTTGTTTTTTTAATCCTTATACTTAAAGCAGTTATGTCCCGATGTGTGTGTGTGTGTGTGTGTGTGTGTGTATGTGTGTGCATGTGTCCCCGATATCTTTGGAATGGCCGATCAAAACTTGTATGAAATGGTACCAACATTTAGGTGGGTGCGACATTTATCGATTACCAAAAATCAGCCCGACTCCTCTCTTACGTGCCTCGGGCCAACCGAGTTTGTCCGTGGAGCGCACTTTTGGCCGTGGGTCATGATAACTTCTGCGAGTCGTCTAGCGATGCAAAAAATGCAGGGCGTCATAAAAGGTGTGCAGGACCCCAGTGAGGGTGTGCAAGACGTCATAGTAAGTGTGCAGGACCCTAATCGGGTGTGCAGGACGTCATAGAAGAAGAGCAGGTCCTAAGTAGGAATGTGCAGGACCCCAGCGGAAGTGTGCAGGACGTCATAGAAAGTGTGCAGGACCCCAGTGGGAGTGTGCAGGGCGTCATAGAAAGTGTGCAGGACCCTAATCGGAGTGTGCAGGACGTCATAGAAAGTGCGCAGGTCCTAAGTAGGCATGTGCAGGACCCCAGCGGAAGTGTGCAGGACGTCATAGAAAGTGTGCAGGACCTCAGTGGGAGTGTGCAGGGCGTCATAGAAAGTGTGCAGGACCATAATCGGAGTGTGCAGGACGTCATATAAAGTGCGCAGGTCCTACGTAGGAATGTGCAGGACCCCAGTGGGAGTGTGCAGGGCGTCATAGAAAGTGTGCAGGACCTCAGTGGGAGTGTTCAGGGCGTCATAGAAAGTGTGCAGGACCCTAATCGAAGTGTGCAGGACGTCATAGAAAGTGCGCAGGTCCTAAGTAGGAATGTGCAGGACCCCAGTGGGAGTGTTCAGGGCGTCATAGAAAGTGTGCAGGACCCTAATCGAAGTGTGCAGGACGTCATAGAAAGTGCGCAGGTCCTATGTAGGAATGTGCAGGACCCCAGTGGGAGTGTGCAGGACGTCATAGAAAGTGTTGCAGGACCTCAGTGGGAGCGTGCAGGACGTCATAGAAAGTGCGCAGGTCCTATGTAGGAATGTGCAGGACCCCAGTGGGAGTGTGCAGGACGTCATAGAAAGTGTTGCAGGACCTCAGTGGGAGCGTGCAGGGCGTCATAGAAAGTGTGCAGGACCCTAATCGGAGTGTGCAGGACGTCATTGAAAGTGCGCAGGTCCTAAGTAGGAATGTGCAGGACCCCAGCGGAAGTGTTCAGGGCGTCATAGAAAGTGTGCAGGACCTCAGTGGGAGTGTGCAGGGCGTCATAGAAAGTGTGCAGGACCTAATTGGGTGTGCAGGACGTCATAGAAAGTGCGCAGGTCCTAAGTAGGAATGTGCAGGACCCCAGTGGGAGTGTGCAGGACGTCATAGAAAGTGTGCAGGACCTCAGCGGGAGTGTGCAGGGCGTCATAGAAAGTGTGCAGGACCCTAATCGGGTGTGCAGGACGTCATAGAAAAAGCGCAGGTCCTAAGTAGGAATGTGCAGGACCCCAACGGAAGTGTGCAGCACGTCATAGAAAGTGTGCAGGACCCAAATGGTAGCGTGGAGGGCGTCATAGAGAATGTGAAGAACCCAACGGGAGTGTGCAGGACGTCATAGAGAGTGCAGGTCCCCAGTTGGAGTGTGCAGGGCGTCGTAGAAAATGCACAGGTCCCGAGTGGGAGTGTGCAGGTCATCGAAAGTTAGCAGGACCGCAGTGGGAGTGTGCAGGACGTCACCAAGAGTGTAGAATTTGAAAAAGGTTTTTCAATTTTAATGCTAAATCTTAACCTTTTGTGGAGAGGAAATAGATAGGAAAATATGAATCTTGAGAAGCGTGGGACGCGTTCTGAGATTGGCGCAGAACTCCTGCGACATTTTTTTCCAGTTTTAGGATACAAGCAGCAGCTTCACTTCCGCACCTTCTCTGTTCGCCACTCATTGCAACCGCTCAGTCATTTCGAATCCCTAACTTCCAAAAACCAGTTTTATATATGTTGCAAGTCTGAGCTTATCAAAATCTGCACCACAAAAACATAAACAACCACCTACTAATTTCATTCATTGAGAACAAGGGCATGATGTTGGTCAACTAGGGAAACATCATATAATATGAGAATGCGTTTTCCTTATCATAATAGAGACGGTAAAGCGAGAATAATCGCTTAGAACTTTACAAATCGGAAGAAAGGGCAGTGGGTAGCGACGTAAGGGAAGGAAGTACAGAAGGGTTCTGAATTTTGTGCCGGTAGCAACCGACGATTTACCGCTGGCTTCTTATGTTTTGCTTTATGATCCCACATTTTGATATACCCACGGCCTGCTGTAAATGTACGGCACCTTGCTCTGCTCAGGAGAGTACTTTCGGGTAGGCGGAAGTCAGTCACCACCGTTCTAACAAACTAATCCGTCTCAGGTAGTTGGCTCATGCAAAAGTTTCTGTGAGCGAAAACTTCGCTAGGTCTCGCTAGTATTCGTTATTTTATTTTGTTATATTTTTTCTGCCAACAATTTAATCATCTTCCGAGAGCTCTTCAACCAAAAATAATGTTTCCGGAGATCCACTCATCCGTCATTGGATGTTAAATTATATTTGTGTCACAAAAAGTGAGAAGTGCCCTCGATGTAATTGACTGCTCAGATGAAAACACCTATGTAGTGAGAGGAAAGTTAAGAAAAGATGTAGAAAAACAACAGGGAGAAAAAAGAGACGGAGGCAGTAAAAGAAGAAGATGATGATGAAGGTGAAAGAAAAACAGTAGTGCAAAAGAAAGAAGAACAGAAACTATTGGAAGACGGAAAAGGATAGGATGAGGAAGAAGAAGGAATGGTAGAATGAGGCAGTCTTCTATCAAGGCCAGTCACCATTCTGATTGCTTTATTCCCTTCTGCTATTCCATACTTCTCTTCTAAATCGCTTTATAACTCTTCCTGAATCGTTTAGTACCTCCTTTACAGCTGTAGCCATCCCTAGAGCTTCTCTGCGTACGGTGAGACTCAACAACGCCGGCCGCTACGGCTGGCAGGCTGCCACTCTCTCTCTCTCTCTCTCTCTCTCTCTCTCTGCAGAAACGCGAGACAACGGTGGCATTGGCCGCGCTCGACAGCGCCTCGCACTGCCGCCGCTCGGTCGGGTGAGAAGTGTCCCGTAATCCTCAAAATCGTGGGTTTACATACCAAATTAGCCGTGGAGCACGAAAACTGCTTTTTTCTGCTACGGCTGGGAGACCGGGTGTGTGGGTGAATCTGCAGCCAATTAACACAGGTCGTCGGAGGTAAGTACTGAACTTGTCAGAATTCGTACTCATGACAAGTCATCGATCGATAATCAATATTATGGATTTTTGCGCTTTTTGCACAAAATGCGGCGAGGAGTGGTAGTTGCTGGTGGGTTTGGTTTTCTTGGTTGAGGAATTTTGCTCATCATGCAAGATCAAAGATTAATGATCAATAATATCGAGTTCTCACATGTTGCACAAAATGCGGCAATGAGTGGTATTTTTTATGGTTTTGGGTTATAAGTTTTAAAAATTGTACTCATACGACAATATCGTCTGTTAGATGTTTCATGGAAATCGTTGAGCAAAATTGAAGTCAGAAAGGGAATCTTCGGGAAAAATATGTGAAATCTCTGAAAATTTAGCTTCCTGGCAGAAGTAACGATTTGGTTGGTAATGGTCGAAAAAAGTTTCAAAAATGTTTTGAAATATCTTTAAAAAATGATTTGGCGTAAAATAGCCCAGAGTAATAAAAAAAGCTAGGAAATAAAGTGAAATAACCTCAAATGCGTTCGCCTTTGCCAATCACGTCATCGCATCCACTCTTCTCTTCCGCCCCATTCCGTAGCTTCCAATCTTAAAGGCATCGTACGCGCTGAAAACCATGTTTCGTTTTTAGGCGTTTTTGAGATGTTAGCCCCCTATACTGACTAAAGGTATCGAAAAGCCCGCTCAAAAACGTTTACTTTTCAAGAAAAAACTTTTAAAAAAACTTCTGAAAATCATTTGAATTTCGCGCCGGCATCGACTCGGAATAGTTACGCGGAGGGCGCAAGGAACAGTTCTACAATTCGTCCATTTGCGCAGCGTTGGATCAATCGCTCGTTGTGTGACGAGAAATTTCCAGTCGATAATGCCACTTTCGTCCGACGGTGCGTCAGCGTACAGTGGCATGCCCTGTACTTAGCGACACGACGTTCTGCTTAAATATTGCGAAAGTGCCAAATGACTGACGGAAGGGCCGGCCCCTTTTGACGGAATTCCTTACTTTCCACTTCCTCTATGCTCACAATGGTACGTTTTTGAGCAGCCAAGCTCGTTGTACGTTCTCACAGGGGCCCGAGGAAGGGATTGAGCATAAAAAATGGAAAGTGGATTTCAGCGCGTACGATGCCTTTAACTTATTGTGGTGAGCGCGAAGCGCTCACCAGATTTGGCTTTGATTCTCCATCGCGCAACCCCCTGATCTTAGTATCAGGGTCCAGAGTGAACGTAGGAAGTCCGTTCTCTTTGCATTTAATATACTTTAGAAAGTTGAATAACTGTTCAAAAAATGGTCTGGAATGGTTACCTGAGATTCAAGAAAAATTGTCAAAACCACCTGATTTTGGTCGGAAAAAGGGTTCATCTCCTTTTTTTTCAGTTGGCGTACATGATCTTGTTGGAACACTTATCGTTGAGCTAGAAAGCTCATTTTTGGCCAGAAAGTTTGTTATGATTGCCGCTAGCTCCTGACAAAATTAGAAGTTGGTAGCTCAATTTTTGCGGGACCTTAAAATTGAGGGTCAAGTAAGACAAAAACACGTAAACATGTTGTTATAAACCATCCGACGTTTACTCATTCGTAAAAATGAACTTTTTAAATAAACACCGTCACTGATAGGCATTTGTTTAGGATTGAACGCTTCAATCAATACGGCGGGATCTTGGATGTATTTTTTAGAACGCCGCACGGTGTGAATCAGAAGAAATACACAGAACGCCTTAGATAGTGTGCTGAGCCTCAGTAGGGGTGCGCAAGACGCTGTAGAAAGTGTGCGGGACCCAAATGAGAGTGCGCAGAACGCCGTAGATAGTGTGCGGGACCCCAGTAGGAGTGCGCAGAACGCCGTAGAAAGTGTGTGGGACCCAAATAACAGTGCGTCGGACGCCGTAGAAATTGTGTGGGACCCAAATGAGAGTGCTTAGGACGCCGTAGAAAACGTGTGGGACCCAAATAACAGTGCGTCGAACGCCGTAGAATGTGTGTGGGACCCGAATGAGAGTGCGTAGGACGCCGTAGAAAATGTGTGGGACCCAAATAACAGTGTGTTGGACGCCGTAGAATGTGTGTGGGACCCGAATGAGAGTGCGTAGGACGCCGTAGAAAATGTGTGGGACCCAAATAACAGTGTGTTGGACGCCGTAGAAAGTGTGTGGAATCCAAATGAGAGAGCGTAGGACGGCGTAGAAGGTGTGGGGGACCCAAATGAGAGTGCGTAGGACGCCGTAGAAAATGTGTGGGACTCCAAATAACAGTACGTCGCACGCCGTAGAATGTGTGTGGGACCCAAATGAGAGTGCGTAGGACGCCGTAGAAAGTGTGTGGGACCCAAATAACAGTGCGTCGGACGCCGTAGAAAATGTGTGGGACCCCAATAACAGTGCGTCGGACGCCGTAGAAAGTGTGTGGGACCCAAATAACAGTGCGTCGGACGCCGTAGAAAGTGTGTGGGACCCAAATGAGAGTGCGTAGGACGCCGTAGAAAATGTGTGTGGGACCCAAATAACCCAGTGCGTCGGACGCCGTAGAAAGTGTGGGACCCAAATGAGAGTGTCGGACGCCGAAGAAAGTGTGTGGGACCCAAATAACAGTGCGTCGGACGCCGTAGAAAGTGTGTGGGACCCAAATGAGAGTGCGTCGGACGCCGTAGAAAGTGTGTGGGACCCAAATAACAGTGCGTCGGACGCCGTAGAAAGTGTGTGGGACCCAAATAACAGTGCGTCGGACGCCGTAGAAAATGTGTGGGACCCCAATAACAGTGCGTCGGACGCCGTAGAAAGTGTGTGGGACCCAAATAACAGTGCGTCGGACGCCGTAGAATGTGTGTGGGACCCAAATGAGAGTGCGTAGGACGCCGTAGAAAATGGGTGGGACCCAAATAACAGTGCGTCGGACGCCGTAGAGATGTGTGGGACCCAAATGAGAGTGCGTAGGACGCCGTAGAAAATGTGTGGGACCCAAATAACAGTGCGTCGGACGCCGTAGAAAGTGTGTGGGACCCAAATAACAGTGCGTCGGACGCCGTAGAAAATGTGTGGGACCCAAATAACAGTGCGTCGGACGCCGTAGAAAGTGTGTGGGACCCAAATGAGAGTGCGTAGGACGCCGTAGAAAATGGGTGGGACCCAAATAACAGTGCGTCGGACGCCGTAGAATGTGTGTGGGACCCAAATGAGAGTGCGTAGGACGCCGTAGAAAATGTGTGGGACCCAAATAACAGTGCGTCGGACGCCGTAGAAAGTGTGTGGGACCCAAATAACAGTGCGTCGGACGCCGTAGAAAATGTGTGGGACCCAAATAACAGTGCGTCGGACGCCGTAGAAAGTGTGTGGGACCCAAATAACAGTGCGTCGGACGCCGTAGAAAATGTGTGGGACCCAAATAACAGTGCGTCGGACGCCGTAGAAAGTGTGGGGCACCCAAATAACAGTGCGTCGGACGCCGTAGAAAGTGTGTGGGACCCAAATGAGAGTGCGTCGGACGCCGTAGAATGTGTGTGGGACCCAAATAACAGTGCGTCGGACGCCGTAGAAAGTGTGTGGGACCCAAATAACAGTGCGTCGGACGCCGTAGAAAGTGTGTGGGACCCAAATAACAGTGCGTCGGACGCCGTAGAAAGTGTGTGGGACCCAAATAACAGTGCGTCGGACGCCGTAGAAAGTGTGTGGGACCCAAATGAGAGTGCGTAGGACGCCGTAGAATGTGTGTGGGACCCAAATAACAGTGCGTCGGACGCCGTAGAATGTGTGTGGGACCCAAATAACAGTGCGTCGGACGCCGTAGAAAATGTGTGGGACCCAAATAACAGGGCGTCGGACGCCGTAGAATGTGTGTGGGACCCAAATAACAGTGCGTCGGACGCCGTAGAAAGTGTGTGGGACCCAAATGAGAGTGCGTAGGACGCCGTAGAATGTGTGTGGGACCCAAATAACAGTGCGTCGGATGCCGTAGAAAGTGTGTGGGACCCAAATGAGAGTGCGTAGGACGCCGTAGAAAATGTGTGGGACCCAAATAACAGCGCGTCGGACGCCGTAGAATGTGTGTGGGACCCAAATAACAGTGCGTCGGACGCCGTAGAATGTGTGTGGGACCCAAATAACAGTGCGTCGGACGCCGTAGAAAGTGTGTGGGACCCAAATAACAGTGCGTCGGACGCCGTAGAAAGTGTGTGGGACCCAAATAACAGTGCGTCGGACGCCGTAGAAAGTGTGTGGGACCCAAATAACAGTGCGTCGGACGCCGTAGAAAGTGTGTGGGACCCAAATGAGAGTGCGTCGGACGCCGTAGAAAGTGTGTGGGACCCAAATAACAGTGCGTCGGACGCCGTAGAATGTGTGTGGGACCCAAATAACAGTGCGTCGGACGCCGTAGAAAGTGTGTGGAATCCAAATGAGAGTGCGTAGGACGCCGTAGAAAATGTGTGGGACCCAAATAACAGTGGGTCGGACGCCGTAGAATGTGGGTGGGACCCAAATAACAGTGCGTCGGACGCCGTAGAAAGTGTGTGGGACCCAAATAACAGTGCGTCGTGTGCGTCGGACGCCGTAGAATGTGTGTGGGACCCAAATAACAGTGCGTCGGACGCCGTAGAAAATGTGTGGGACCCAAATAACAGTGCGTTGGACGCCGTAGAATGTCGTGTGGGACCCAAATGAGAGTGCGTAGGACGCCGTAGAAAATGTGTGGGACCCAAATAACAGTGCGTCGGACGCCGTAGAAAATGTGTGGGACCCAAATAACAGTGCGTTGGACGCCGTAGAATGTGTGTGGGACCCAAATGAGAGTGCGTTGGACGCCGTAGAATGTGTGTGGGACCCAAATAACAGTGCGTTGGACGCCGTAGAATGTGTGTGGGACCCAAATGAGAGTGCGTTGGACGCCGTAGAATGTGTGTGGGACCCAAATGAGAGTGCGTAGGACGCCGTAGAAAATGTGTGGGACCCAAATAACAGTGCGTCGGACGCCGTAGAAAATGTGTGGGACCCAAATAACAGTGCGTTGGACGCCGTAGAATGTGTGTGGGACCCAAATGAGAGTGCGTAGGACGCCGTAGAAAATGTGTGGGACCCAAATAACAGTGCGTCGGACGCCGTAGAAAGTGTGTGGGACCCAAATAACAGTGCGTAGGACGCCGTAGAAAATGTGTGGAACCCAAATAACAGTGCGTCGGACGCCGTAGAAAGTGTGTGGGACCCAAATAACAGTGCGTCGGACGCCGTAGAAAATGTGTGGGACCCAAATAACAGTGCGTCGGACGCCGTAGAAAGTGTGTGGGACCCAAATAACAGTGCGTCGGACGCCGTAGAAAGTGTGTGGGACCCAAATAACAGTGCGTCGGACGCCGTAGAAAGTGTGTGGGACCCAAATAACAGTGCGTCGGACGCCGTAGAAAGTGTGTGGGACCCAAATAACAGTGCGTCGGACGCTGTAGAAAGTGTGTGGGACCCAAATAACAGTGCGTCGGTCGCCGTAGAAAGTGTGTGGGACCCAAATAACAGTGCGTCGGACGCCGTAGAAAGTGTGTGGGACCCAAATAACAGTGCATCGGACGCCGAAGAAACTGTGTGGGACCCAAATAACAGTGCATCGGACGCCGAAGAAACTGTGTGGGACCCAAATAACAGTGCATCGGACGCCGTAGAAAGTGTGTGGGACCCAAATAACAGTGCGTCGGACGCCGTAGAAAGTGTGTGGGACCCAAATAACAGTGCGTCGGACGCCGTAGAAAGTGTGTGGAATCCAAATGAGAGTGCGTAGGACGCCGTAGAAAATGTGTGGGACCCAAATAACAGTGCGTCGGACGCCGTAGAAAGTGTGTGGGACCCAAATAACAG
The DNA here is from genome assembly GCA_029168955.1 of Aplectana chamaeleonis. Lineage (NCBI taxonomy): Eukaryota > Metazoa > Nematoda > Chromadorea > Rhabditida > Cosmocercidae > Aplectana > Aplectana chamaeleonis. The sequence goes on from JAPDOI010001563.1 coordinate 26,330, forward strand.
TGCGTCGGACGCCGTAGAAAGTGTGTGGGACCCAAATAACGGTGCGTCGGACGCCGTAGAAAGTGTGTGGGACCCAAATAACAGTGCGTCGGACGCCGTAGAAAGTGTGTGGGACCCAAATGAGAGTGCGTAGGACGCCGTAGAAAATGTGTGGGACCCAAATAACAGTGCGTCGGACGCCGTAGAAAATGTGTGGGACCCAAATAACAGTGCGTCGGACGCCGTAGAAAATGTGTGGTACCCAAATAACAGTGCGTCGGACGCCGTAGAAAGTGTGTGGGACCCAAATGAGAGTGCGTAGGACGCCGTAGAAAATGTGTGGGACCCAAATAACAGTGCGTCGGACGCCGTAGAAAGTGTGTGGAACCCAAATGAGAGTGCGTAGGACGCCGTAGAAAATGTGTGGGACCCAAATAACAGTGCGTCGGACACCGTAGAAAGTGTGGGGGACCCAAATGAGAGTGCGTAGGACGCCGTAGAAAATGTGTGGGACCCAAATAACAGTGCGTCTGACGCCGTAGAATGTGTGTGGGACTCAAATGAGAGTGCGTAGGACGCGGTAGAAAGTGTGTGGGACCTAAATGAGAGTGCGTAGGACGCCGTAGAAAATGTGTGGGACCCAAATAGCAGAACGCCGTAGAAAGTGTGTGGGACCCAAATAACAGTGCGTCGGACGCCGTAGAAAATGTGTGGGACCAAAATAACAGTGCGTCGGACGCCGTAGAAAGTGTGCGGGACCCAAATGGGTGTGCGCAGTACGCCGTAGAAAGTGTTTGCGACCCAAATGAAAGTACGTTGGACGCCATAGAAACTGTGAGGTGACCAAGTGGAAGTGAGCAAGACGCCGTAGAAAGTTTGCGGGATCCAAATACAAGCACGCCCATTCCGGTCATTTTTTCCGCAGGGCTACCATAACCATTCTTGAACAAAACATGATAACGAACGATAACACACGCTCATAACATGCGGGGTATAAAAGGGCAGAGGAGCGGTATGCATTCATTCACAAACCGCTTTCTTCGAGAAGCCGCTGGGAAGTGGTTGAGGAGGTCGAAATTGGGCAGACATGATTGTTGGCTATTACGATGTGCTCATATCCAGGCTGACACTTGGAAAATTTTCGAAGGAGTGTTATGGTAGCCCTGCGGAAAAAATGATTGGCATGAGAGTGCTTGTGACCCAGATGGGTGTGCGCAGAACGCCGTAGAAAGTGCGCAGGATATCAGTGCGAGCTTGCAGGACGTCATAGAAGGGGGGAAGGGGCAGGGCATCAGTGGGTTTGCTTTGAATTAACACCACTAGGCATAAACCATGCTAGAAAGGAAACCTTCAGGAAAAATAAATGAAATTCCTGAAAGTGGCCGTTGGCATGGCCGTTTTTTCGAAATTTTAGAAATATACTCAGTTAAAAGGGGAAGGTGAAGAAAAATGGAAAAAGTTTTAAAATATTCCTGAGAACGATTTGGCGTAGAATAATTTGATTTTTAGGAAACGTAATGAAATAGTTGAAAGTATGATTTGGCAGTCGAGTTTGAACCAACTATTTACAAGAGTTGTGCGAAACGAGAGATCGCATTGTATGAGCTTATCCGTATTATATATCAAAGCAAAATCACGCGTGATAAGGCAAGCAGTAAAAGCTCGTTTGTGAGCTGGAATGTTTGTTCCATATCACGCGTGATTTTGCTTTGATATGTTCTACGGATAAGCTCATACAATGCGATCCCTCGTTTTGCACAACTCTTATCAATAGTTGGTTCAAACCCGACTGCCAAATCATACTTTCAACTATTTCATTACATTTCCTAAAAATCAAATTATTCTACGCCAAATCGTTCTCAGGAATATTTCAAAACTTTTTCCATTTTTCTTCACCTTCCCCTTTTAACTGAGTATATTTCTAAAATTTCGAAAAAACGGCCATGCCAAGTCTTTACTTTTGCCAGGAACCTAAACTTTCAGTAATTTACAATTCAGTACACAACTATCCTGGATACACGCTCAGAACCTATGCGCCTTATATTCAACCGTAGTAGAACCTTTACTATGATTTTAACCTTTACGAGAACATAATTACAATAAGGTTCCATGTTAATTGAACGGTATTATCAAATTCTTCGCAAAAAAAGAACTTTAAGCAGTGTTCCTACCCCCGGTCAGAATGCTTTACTTGGTCTCCCGATGGAGCTCAGACCTCCCTCCCTCCACCATTTCGCAGCTCAGACCCCCGGTGTGGATATGCACACACCGCGCCGAACCCTGGTGGCGCAGCATGCGCGGCCGCTCGAGATGTTTGCGGGTTGTCTGCAGGGCTGCCGTCTTTCGTAAAGCAGCGTTTATTTCGACTTCTCTCTTCTTCCTGCATTGCTTCAAAAAGCCTTCGAGCGCCGTAGAGAGGAAAATGAAACACGAGCCTTTTGTGACAATACATTCTCGTTCTCGTCAAGGTGAAAACCCTTGTGGATGGACGGAGTACGTTTCGTTCTTACCTTGAAATCTTTTTATATTTTCTTTATTACTTTATATTTTATATCGTGTTAGGGCTGCCACTGTGAGAACACATAACGGTCAGCAGCGCGAAAATATGCACTCGGTGGCTGCAATGTCTGATGGTAAACGTAATCCATGAAAATCTGGACTGTTAAGTGACTCTTGCACACATATGACGGGGTTTGTCTTGAAACGGTTCTTGACGAAATGGTTGGCAAATGAGTTATAATTCGCAATTATCTGACTGTTTTGCTTCGCTTCGAGAGGTTCATGATTTGGCATAAAAATATTTGTGAGAAACTCGTTAAAAGAAGTGAAATACTTGGTGCATTTGATTTGTCATGGGATTTAACTCAGAAGAAACACTAAAAGTTCGATGAAATGATGTACCATTGATTTGGATGTGCGCTTTCTTACTAAAAATCGAAAAAGTGAGTGTGGTTTTGAAAGGGCTAATCTCGCGCTCTCTGAGAACAATTGATTGCTCTCAGTTAAAGTTTGCAGGTCTGAGCTCCTTGAAATATTATCGTCGATCACTGGTCGAGAGATCGCCGCGTCGAAGACTAGTGGCACGCACGCAAGCGAGGAGGTAGTGATGGTATCATTGCCCCCTCGCTTGCGTGCGTGCCTCGGGTGTTCGTCGCGGCCATCTCTCGACCGGGGATCGATCTTATTTTGTGGCTCCCACCCTATTTCATTTTTGACGAATACATATATATATATACTAGCGAGACCTAGCGAAGTTTTCGCTCACAGAAACTTTTTGCATGAGCCAACTACCTGAGACGGATTAGTTTGTTAGAACGGTGGTGACTGACTTCCGCCTACCCGAAAGTACTCTCCTGAGCAGAGCAAGGTGCCGTACATTTACAGCAGGCCGTGGGTATATCAAAATGTGGGATCATAAAGCAAAACATAAGAAGCCAGCGGTAAATCGTCGGTTGCTACCGGCACAAAATTCAGAACCCCTTCTGTACTTCCTTCCCTTACGTCGCTACCCACTGCCCTTTCTTCCGATTTGTAAAGTTCACAAGCGATTATTCTCGCTTTACCGTCTCTATTATGATAAGGAAAAACGCATTCTCATATTATATGATGTTTCCCTAGTTGACCAACATCATGCCCTTGTTCTCAATGAATGAAATTAGTAGGTGGTTGTTTATGTTTTTGTGGTGCAGATTTTGATAAGCTCAGACTTGCAACATATATAAAACTGGTTTTTGGAAGTTAGGGATTCGAAATGACTGAGCGGTTGCAATGAGTGGCGAACAGAGAAGGTGCGGAAGTGAAGCTGCTGCTTGTATCCTAAAACTGGAAAAAAATGTCGCAGGAGTTCTGCGCCAATCTCAGAACGCGTCCCACGCTTCTCAAGATTCATATTTTCCTATCTATTTCCTCTCCACAAAGGTTAAGATTTAGCATTAAAAATTGAAAAACCTTTTTCAAATTCTACACTCTTGGTGACGTCCTGCACACTCCACTGCGGTCCTGCTAACTTTCGATGACCTGCACACTCCCACTCGGGACCTGTGCATTTTCTACGACGCCCTGCACACTCCAACTGGGGACCTGCGCACTCTCTATGACGTCCTGCACACTCCCGTTGGGTTCTTCACATTCTCTATGACGCCCTCCACGCTACCATTTGGGTCCTGCACACTTTCTATGACGTGCTGCACACTTCCGTTGGGGTCCTGCACATTCCTACTTAGGACCTGCGCTTTTTCTATGACGTCCTGCACACTCCGATTAGGGTCCTGCACACTTTCTATGACGCCCTGCACACTCCCGCTGAGGTCCTGCACACTTTCTATGACGTCCTGCACACTCCCACTGGGGTCCTGCACATTCCTACTTAGGACCTGCGCACTTTCTATGACGTCCTGCACACTCCAATTAGGGTCCTGCACACTTTCTATGACGCCCTGCACACTCCCACTGAGGTCCTGCACACTTTCTATGACGCCCTGAACACTTCCGCTGGGGTCCTGCACATTCCTACTTAGGACCTGCGCACTTTCAATGACGTCCTGCACACTCCGATTAGGGTCCTGCACACTTTCTATGACGCCCTGCACGCTCCCACTGAGGTCCTGCAACACTTTCTATGACGTCCTGCACACTCCCACTGGGGTCCTGCACATTCCTACATAGGACCTGCGCACTTTCTATGACGTCCTGCACACTTCGATTAGGGTCCTGCACACTTTCTATGACGCCCTGCACGCTCCCACTGAGGTCCTGCAACACTTTCTATGACGTCCTGCACACTCCCACTGGGGTCCTGCACATTCCTACATAGGACCTGCGCACATTCTATGACGTCCTGCACACTTCGATTAGGGTCCTGCACACTTTCTATGACGCCCTGAACACTCCCACTGGGGTCCTGCACATTCCTACTTAGGACCTGCGCACTTTCTATGGCGTCCTACACACTTCGATTAGGGTCCTGCACACTTCTATGACGCCCTGAACACTCCCACTGAGGTCCTGCACACTTTCTATGACGCCCTGCACACTCCCACTGGGGTCCTGCACATTCCTACGTAGGACCTGCGCACTTTCTATGACGTCCTGCACACTCCGATTATGGTCCTGCACACTTTCTATGACGCCCTGCACACTCCCACTGAGGTCCTGCACACTTTCTATGACGTCCTGCACACTTCCGCTGGGGTCCTGCACATTCCTACTTAGGACCTGCGCACTTTCTATGACGTCCTGCACACTCCGATTAGGGTCCTGCACACTTTCTATGACGCCCTGCACACTCCCACTGGGGTCCTGCACACTTCCGCTGGGGTCCTGCACATTCCTACTTAGGACCTGCGCACTTTTTATGACGTCCTGCACACTCCGATTAGGGTCCTGCACACTTACTATGACGTCTTGCACACCCTCACTGGGGTCCTGCACACCTTTTATGACGCCCTGCATTTTTTGCATCGCTAGACGACTCGCAGAAGTTATCATGACCCACGGCCAAAAGTGCGCTCCACGGACAAACTCGGTTGGCCCGAGGCACGTAAGAGGTGAGTCGGGCTGATTTTTTGGTAATCGATAAATGTCGCACCCACCTAAATGTTGGTACCATTTCATACAAGTTTTGATCAGCCATTCCAAAGATATCGGGGACACATCCACACACATACACACACACACACACACACACACACACACACACACACATCGGGACATAACTGCTTTAACTATAAGTATATATATATATATATATATATATATATATATATATATATATATATATATATATATATATATATAGATATATATATATATATATATATATATATATATATATATATATATATATATATATGTATATATACATGTCAGGGCTCAGTAAAGCGCGCGTGATTTGGCCTTTCAAAACCACACTCAATTTTTCGATTTTTAGTAAGAAAGCGCACATACAAATCCATGGTACATCATTTCATCGAACTTTTAGTGTTTCTCCTGTGTTAAATCCCATGACAAATCAAATGCAACAAGTATTTCACTTCTTTTAACGAGTTTCTCACAAATATTTTTATGCCAAATCATGAAGCTCTCGAAGCAAAGCAAAACAGTCAGATAACTTCATTTCATTTTACCGAAGGTTTCCTTCAGAGATAGGAAGAAGAAAACATGGCACTATCCTAGACGGGGGGGGGCACCCACGATTCAAGACAAATTAAGTGAACCACCGACTGGTAAGGCTACCAAACGAAGTATTTCTGTAGAGCTTTTATAAAAACAATGGTTGATAGCACTAATAGGCATCATTTATCAGAGTTTTCTTCGTTTCTATCAATAAGTCTTGGGTGCCCCCTCCCGTCCCCTCTCCCGCGTCTGGGATGGGCCGAAAACAGGCCGTTCATGGCGCTTTCTGCCCATCGCACCTGCTCGGCACTGTAGGACACACGTTACTTTCCCCGGCGCTCTGTTTACTCCCACTTGGCTCCCGTTCACTTTTCCCGGCGCGCTGTGCACTCCCACTCGGGTCCCGTCCACTTTTCCCGGCGCTCTGTTTACTCCCAGTTGGGTCCCGCCCACTTTTACCGGCGCGCTCTGCACTCCTACTTGGGTCTCGACCACTTTTTCCGGCGTTCTACTGACTCCCACTCGGGTCCCGTCCACTTTTACCGGCGCGCTGTGCACTCCCAGTTGGTCCACGACCACTTTTTCTGGAGCGCTGTGCATTCCCAGTTGGGTCCCGCCCACTTTTTCCGGCGCGCTGTGCACTCTCACTAGCTTCCCGACCACTTTTTCCGGCGTTCTACGCACTCCCACTCGGGTCCCGTCCACTTTTACCGGCGCTCTGTTTGCTCCCTGTTCGGTCCCGCCCACTTTTTCTGGCACTCTACGCACTCCCATTTGGGTGCCGCCCACTTTTTCCGGCGCGCTGTGCACTCTCACTAGTTTCCCGACCACTTTTTCCGGTGTTCTACGCACTCCCACTCGGGTCCCGTCCACTTTTCCCGGCGCTCTGTTTACTCCCAGTTCGGTCCCGCCCACTTTTTCTGGCACTCCACGCACTCCCAGTTGGGTCCCGAACGCTTTTTCCGGCGCGCTGTGCACTCCCACTAGCTTCCCGACCACTTTTTCCGGCGTTCTACGCACTCCCACTCGGGTCCCGTCCACTTTTCCTGGCGCTCTGTTAACTCCCAGTTCGGTCCCGCCCACTTTTTCTGGCGCTCAACGCACTCCCAGTTGGGTCCCGAACGCTTTCTCCGGCGCTACGTGCACTCCCAGTTGGGTCCCGCCCACTTTCTCCGGCGCGCTGTGCACTCTCACTAGCTTCCCGACCACTTTTTCCGGCGTTCTACGCACTCCCACTCGGGTCCCGTCCACTTTTCCCGGCACTCTGTTTACCCCCAGTCAGGTCCCGCCCACTTTTTCTGGCGCTTTAAGCACTCCCATTTGGGTCCCGCCCACTTTTTCCGGCGCGCTGTGCACTCTCAATAGCTTCCCGACCACTTTTTCCGGCGTTCTACGCACTCCCACTAGGGTCCCGTCCACTTTTACCGGCGCTCTGTTTGCTCCCAGTTCGGTCCCGCCCACTTTTTCTGGCACTCTACGCACTCCCATTTGGGTCCCGCCCACTTTTTCCGGCGCGCTGTGCACTCCCACTAGTTTCCCGACCACTTTTTCCGGCGTTCTACGCACTCCCACTCGGGCCCCGTCCACTTTTCCCGGCGCTCCATTTACTCCTAGTTCGGTCCCGCCCACTTTTTCTGGCGCTCTGCGCACTCCCAGTTGGGTCTCGAACGCTTTTCCGGTGCTTTGTGCACTCTCACTAGCTTCCCGACCACTTTTTCCGGCGTTCTACGCACTCCCACTCGGGTCCCGTCCACTTTTCCCGGCGCTCTGTTTACTCCCAGTTCGGTCCCGCCCACTTTTTCTGGCGCTCAACGCACTCCCAGTTGGGTCCCGAACGCTTTCTCCGGCGCTACGTGCACTCCCAGTTGGGTCCCGCCCACTTTCTCCGGCGCGCTGTGCACTCTCACTAGCTTCCCGACCACTTTTTCCGGTGTTCTACGCTATCCCACTCGGGTCCCGTCCACTTTTCCCGGCGCTCTGTTTACTCCAGTTCGGTCCGCCCACTTTTTCTGGCGCTCAACGCACTCCCAGTTGGGTCCCGAACGCTTTCTCCGGCGCTACGTGCACTCCCAGTTGGGTCCCGCCCACTTTCTCCGGCGCGCTGTGCACTCTCACTAGCTTCCCGACCACTTTTTCCGGTGTTCTACGCTATCCCACTCGGGTCCCGTCCACTTTTCCCGGCGCTCTGTTTACTCCCAGTTCGGTCCCGCCCACTTTTTCTGGCACTACGCACTCCCAGTTGGGTCCCGAACGCTTTTTCCGGCGCTTTGTGCACTCCCAGTTGGGTCCCGCACACTTTTTCCGGCGCGCTGTGCACTCTCACTAGCTTCCCGACCACTTTTTCCGGCGTTCTACGCACTCCCACTCGGGTCCCGTCCGCTTTTTCCGGCGCTCTACGCACTCCCAGTTGGGTCCCGAACGCTTTCTCCGGCGCTACGTGCACTCCCAGTTGGGTCCCGCCCACTTTCTCCGGCGCGCTGTGCACTCTCACTAGCTTCCCGACCACTTTTTCCGGCGTTCTACGCACTCCCACTCGGGTCCCATCCACTTTTCCCGGCGCTCTGTTTACTCCCAGTTCAGTCCCGCCCACTTTTTCTGGTGCTCTACGCACTCCCAGTTGGGTCCCGCCCACTTTCTCCGGCGCGCTGTGCACTCTCACTAGCTTCCCGACCACTTTTTCCGGCGTTCTACGCACTCCCACTCGGGTCCCGTCCACTTTTCCCGGCGCTCTGTTTACTCCCAGTTCGGTCCCGCCCACTTTATACAGCGCTTGGCGCACTTCAATTTGAGTTCCGCACACGGAGCATACGGTCCCTGATGGACCTGAGGCTCAACGTCTCTTGAATTCTATTAAGCATTATCACAATATCATTCCATTTCTCCTAAAAAACTGACCGAACCGCTTATCACTAAATTCCTTCAGACACACACACACACACACTTTAAAATTCACAAATTTTTTAATATCTCGAGAACCACTGTGTGGATTTTCCTGGAAATTGGGCATCGTTGAGAACATTTAGTGCTCCATCTTTTGTGAAAACCCCTTGTTTCAAGGTTTCTCCCGAACTGAGATTCTGGAATGAGGGTTGTGCGCAGTAAAATCCTGTTCCAAATCAGGTGCGCGCTTCGCGCGCACCACAATTTTCAAGGATGACCGATAACAGTGGTATCATTATTTAACAAAGTCCCATTGTAGCGCTTTCAGAACTCGCGTATTTTTATTTCTTTTAGCCGAAAACTTTCGTGGAATTAATTGCCTCCAAAGAAAAGTGTTCAGAACCTTCAAATAGCACTGAATATTCCTTGCCTTCTATGTCTTTTTAGCTTGGGTACACTCCGTACCAATCACTTCCGCCGATTGAGAACTCGAAGGCAGTGTCTACTACAAAATGGTCCAGGCTTATTGCCTCACCAATATTGTAAATATGTTAGCAGCTAACTCCAAAGCCCTAAACTTGAGTGCTACACTCGCTCCACGTCCACCGATCCATGGAAACAAATGAAAATTCTACTTCAAGAAAACAGACGTTCAGGAAGTTACAGTCTTTTGTAAAGCGTTTTGCTCAACACGACTCAGTGCATTCTTTGGGATGAAATTCGGGACAACTGCTGTTGCAGCACGCAACTCAGATTAGGGTGTCGGGACGGTCCCTGCACGATTACTACTCGTCCCAACGCGATTTCGCTTGCATTGTGTGTCGCAGCAGCTGCAGTTCACAAATTTTCTTTTTCTGCGGAATTTCTTTGCGATATGGACATTACCTCATTTCTTGATCGGTTGTCTTTCTTCCCAAAGTGACTTTCCAGTTGTTCATCCACTTCAATCGCCGCCGGCCGGGGGGGGGGGGGACGTTGCACGAGCAAAACACTTAAGTTCAGGCCGTTTAGGGTGTTTTCGGGCTTGTCTTAAAGGCAGTGGTCACGATGAAAAAAGTTATCGAAAAAACTACAAAAATCAGCTTAGACCAAAAACAGCTGAAAAACTATGAAGGTAGCGCGGTGAAAAACGGGCTAGAATTAGAGTTTTTAGGGCCCAAACAAGCCATTTCGTGCACACGTGCACAGCGATGACGAAAAAGATCGCAGTCTCATGCCGAGCAGTCAAAAATCATCGACATTCAGAGGACGAAATAAATGCAAATTTAACGAATAAAAACAGTTGAACAATGAAAGCATCACTTCAGTCAATGTTTTTGACTAGATGTGTACAAAAATCCGAAGGTTCATCGATTGAAATTCAATTTCAAGCCAGCTGATGTTTTTGGTATAAGAGATCATCGATGCCGATAATGTGGAGTGGGCTCGTCCACCATCAAAAGACAAGAAAGTTCAGGTTTCAAATTTGGCACAAAACAGTGGTTTTTTCGCGATTTTTTCTTATAGGTCCTACTACTCGAGACCCAGAAAAGGGTTTAGAGAGAAAAAGACGACAAGCATATTTGATCGCGACCACTGCCTTTAAGCCGCTATTACAACATTTTCAGTGCAGTGGGTCTCGGAACTTCAAATTCTGGTGAACACTCGAATGCTGGTTTTGTCGTGGGCTCTATCTTTGAAGAGGGGTGAACTTTCTCGTTTGGTTTGCTGCGCGCAGTGTAGAATTTGAATGGCTTAGACTTAGGGGGAAGGCCTTTGCCTTCGGGGTCTAACCCGGTGGACTCTGTTGGAACAGAGTATAACATTAGACGCGGGGTGTATCTGTTTCACAGTTCTGCCAAATTTATGTCGACACGAAAAGGGAATTATGCAGTTTCGTTAGAAGAGCAGAACTTTGAACACCATGGCATGGGATTCCTTTTCGTACCTGAACGAAGCTCAGTAGAAAGCGAATAAACGATGAGAGATAGATGATGCATAATTGTATTAGTATATTTTCCTGTTTTATTGTATTACAGCTTAAATTTTGTTGTATAATCAGGTTTCGACCGACGATGATGGTAACGGTGATCGTAGAATGCGTGACGCTTTCTCTCCTCCCAAGCTTCAAAGGAAAAAGATCACGCTTAATCTCTGATAGCTTTCAAGGTTTCAGTGCTTTTTCCACTTGTCGGGTCTGTTAAGAGCGTTAGATTTGTTTGTTCATAGAATTTAGTAAAGTATTTCAATTGTGCATCGAGGAGATATTATGATTGTTAAACTGTTCTGCAATGCTGGGTTTCTGGAGTGTTGTAGAAATCTGTCCGGTATAACTAACTCAGCATCGGTTATTCTGTGTTGTTCTAAATTTTTATTCCTTTTCTTGTTGATTTTGCCAGTTTAATAAAATATTGCAAAGCTATGTTTCTGAATGCTTTGGGGGTTTTTACCATATTTTACTATTTTCTTCACAGTAAAACTTCCAACAGTATCGTATACATGGTGAAGCAGGCCGTTGTGTACTATCTCAGCGGATGTGCAATCTCCTCCCCGTGGTAACCTCTTTTTTTAAGTTTGTAACTATCGGGCGGTGGTCGTAATGTTTCTCAACAGCAAAATAGACACGGAGACGGGGGTGGAGCGAGGTGCGTGACTGGGCGCTAGCCGTGTTCCGTCCAATCTCGCACTTTGCTCCTACCTTGTTGCCCCCGCCTCTCCTGCGGTTGGGAAACATTTCGACTACCACCCTTCACGATCCGCTGCGAATTTTTCGTTTATGGACCGAAATTCTTTCGAGCCTTGATTCGAAATTTTTTTGGGCCGAAGGTTGTTCTACCCCTCTCACCACTCGTTGAGCAATTACACAATCGTGCTTGACCCACATAGTATAGCGATTTAGTGTGACATATTAACGCCTATCGGAGGTTAGAAAGATTGATTCATCACAAATAGATTTTTTTTATCAGAACTGCTTGAGCTGTTAAGAAGCAAGATTGTGATTGGATGGAGGTGCGTATCAAGGCGGCTGAGGCCGGTGGCACAGTGGCTCAGAGGAAAACAAATGGAAGCTATGTGATGAAGGATGCGGTATGTGGGAAGAAGTCGGGGTGGCCCCATGTCTGGCAGTTGCCTGACAAGGCACATGGCTAGGGTCTATCTCCTCTTGCAAACTTCGGTTTAACTGTCTTCATCGAATCGAAGTTGCCGTCCGCATTCGGAAACAACCACTAATGCTACACGCAGCGCGAAGTGAATCGTGAGAGAACCAGGGGTCCTGGCACGTTTAACCTTCATCTCAACCTGATTGTCTTGAGCTGCTTGTTGCAACAGTGGTTGTCTACAGCTTGGAAGCGGAAGTCGGTTTTGATATGGACAGCATTCTTCAGTGACACTTTGCGCTAAGATTCGCAGAAGTTGAGCAGTAGGGAGACGTAGTAAATTGTATGCGCATCTGGCCAAAATAATGCATTGGTGCGCTTCCGGTATACTCCGGCAACTCGAAAGTTTTTGTAGTAGAGTTTTCGATTAACTCGAACTGTTGAGCATACTTATGGTTCGACAGGGTTCGGAACATTTGGAGTATTTCAGACCTCAGCGGCGCCCAAGGTTCAGCAGAGCGTGGCTAAACGCTGTTGAGGGTGAGGAGAATGACTCTTCCTTACCATTAGGGGTGCTTTCCAAGAATCTTTCCACGAAATCGTGGGTGGGCGTGGGAGCGTTTACTTGGACCAACTTGCCTTCTATGGCAGTCGATTCTAACTAGAAACTGCTTCCATGCCACTGTATTTACGTTTCCAAGAGAACCCTTTGGAATAGAAATGTTCTTGGAAAGCAACCCAGGTCAAAAAAAGAACGATTGGCTTTCATCTGACGTACTGATCGTGAGCGATCCCTCTTAGTCATGGTCATGAAAACCCGTTGGCAAAGTTCGATATGAAGTTCCAACCCGACGAGATTTGAGCTTATACTTGAGGAGGGCGAGGGAGGGGGGGGGTCTTAGCTCATTTCGGACAATGCCTTTCTGTTGGAAAGTGCGGCTCTAACCAGCAGGTGCTATCTCCTCCTATGAAAAAATCCTGTTTTTTTTTTGAATTTGTAGTGAGAGGTCATAACATCTACCAAATACCCTCAGTCACTTCATTACCATGTTTGCTTCGAACATCTGCTCTCCCTGATGTAGAAAGAGGGCTTATTAAATTCTGTTCCTATCGAGTGGGTTTTCTCGAGAGTGCAGAGAAGTATAGTTGTACACGAACGAAATTTTCGAAATTTTTTTCGTTCGTTCGAAAATTCTTCGAACGAAATTTTTTCAAATTTCGTTCGTTCTGCCTTTCTTCAAATTTCGAAATCCGATTTTTTCGGAATTCGTTCGTTCGAAATTTTTTCGAACAAATTTTTTTCAATTTTCGTTCGTTCGAAACACTTTCGAACGAAAATTTTTCGATTTTCGTTCGTTCGACATTTTTTTCGAAATTGTACAACTATACAGAGAAGCCAAGACTCCACTCTGCGTCTTTTTTTCTGTCTCACGATGGGAGTGAGGCGGCACCGTCCTGCCTCGCTTTCTCTGCGTTCCCGAACAGCCCATTCGATTGAAAATGGGCATACAAATCTCTGTTGCAGTAACCGCAGTAAGTGCTGAGACCTGCCCGTCATGCGTGGAGGCATCAAAATCGTCACAAGGACACCGCCCAGAAGCGAGCTGCAGTGAAAGCAAGACTCAGCGGCTCAAGTGCTCTGGCTGGAACGTCTTGGGGAAGCAGCAAGGTAACTATCCGGTCCACGCACAAGGCCATCCTACAGCCGGCTTTAGTGCAGAGCTGCTCCCTTCTGGCAGCACATCGTGTCGTCCACCTCCTGGGCCATGTTGCTAGGATTTCAAAATGTTGTTGTGCTAAAAACTCTCAATTAAACTCTTACGTGTTGAAGCTCGCATCCTGCCAGTGAAAGTACAAGGACGCACCAGAGTACGCCGCACTGGTATGGCAGCATCTAGTTTCAGAATACTTCTCTTCTTCTTCTTCTTTGCAGCCACATTGAGGGTTTTGTCATAGGTTGAGAAACTGGGCGACCAGTAACGGATTCGTCCATAAGTCCATTACGGTCAGCGTGGTGGGTCTCTCCGGACATTTGAAAAGGTGTGCAGTATCATGGCCGAGGCAGCCACAGTCCGGGCAAACATCTGATTTGCTGCTGTCTATTTTGCTGACGTAGGACATAAGCATGGTAGAATGACCACAGCGCAGCGATGCCAGGGTGCACCTGGCCCTTCTTCCGAGTTCAGCCTCGGATGTGCAGACTTGGGGCGGCACTACCCCCAATATGGGATTAATGGCCGCCTTTTCCAGATGGCACCGTACGAACTGAGTATGCTCCTCGCGCAACAGACGGAGTCGTTCTTGCTGTGAGTCGTGCCATTTTTGCAGATTGACTTTGCTGGGAGCATCGGCGAATGGCTTTCTGACGCCTCTCTCTCTGACGGGGTTTAGCACTCTCCGAGACGGGTGATTTGGTTGTTCGACAATATTGATGAAAAATTGTTGGGCCTGGAGCTGACAGTGCTCTCTTACTGGTAATAAGCGGGTCTCAGAATGCAAGTGATCGACTGGGGAACTTCTTGCACATCCGGTGGCGATTCGAAGAGCTGCATTCTGTATGCGTTGCATCTTAGTCCAAGAAGATTCCGAAACTAGATGCTGCCAGACTGGTGCGGCGTATTCTAGTGCAGGCTGGAGAATAATCGCCTTATACGTTGTAATAATGGTTTCTTTGCTACTACCCCATGAAGTACCGCCCAGGGCTCTAAGCACGTTAAGCTTCGCTTTCACGATAGCCTGCTTCTGTTCCGTGTTCTTATAGAACTTGAGCGATGAATCGAGCACGAGTCCGAGAAGTTTTGGCAAGCGGGCCGCAGGCAAACGATCTCCATTCCATACGACATACCGATGTGCGCTGTTCAGATGGGTCCGTTGTGAGTACGGATACCGATGACTTTGACGCAGAAATCTTCAGCATTTTGCGTTCGAAGAAGCTTTGCAGTGTGATCAAGTACCCGTAAATCTTAGCGGCGGCCACATTTATGTCCCGATCACGACACAAGACAGTCATATCGTCAGCGTAAGCGACAACCTTGATATCCTGGGGAGGGGCGGGCATATCTTCGAGGTACAGACTGAAGAGAGCAGGCGACAATACGCCGCCCTGTGGGACTCCAGCTGCAATCGGAATGCTGTTTGAGACATGATTCTGGAACATCACTCTAGCCCGTCTTCCCTTAGTGAATGCAGCTATCCAGCGCTTTTGCCATGGCGGGATTGATGACTCCAGTAAGTTGTTTGATAAGATACCAAGATTCACTGTGTCGAAAGCCTTAGTGAGATCCAAGGCAACTGCTACAGTTCTTTCCGGCTTATAGGCGTTGAAACCATCAATTGCATAGCTCGTAATTTCTAACAAAGCTGTCGTGGTGGAATGCATTTTTCTGAATCCATGCTGAAACACCTGTCTCTCGTTGTGCTCCAGCCAGGTCCTTGACGATCAGCTTTTCAGCTACTTTAGCAAAAGAAGACAACAAGCTAATGGGCCGATATCCCTTGACTGAAGCTTGGGGCTTGCCAGGCTTGGGCAGCGGAACGACGTTTGCCGTCTTCCAATTCTGCGGGATGGTACACGACCTGAACGAGGAGTTTATCACATCAGTGAGAAGCGGTAGTAAGTCAGTGGGTATCTTCTTCAAGACAGCAGGACATATCCCATCAGGACCAATAGCTCTAGAGTTCCGTATTTCCTTTATAATCTTCTCAACTTGCGCCGTAGTAAACGCTTCGGCCGTGCTCATAAGCGGGAGGCGGCACAGCTCTCTTACAGTCACTCTATTCTGCGGACCTCATTTAGCACTGGTGATGAAAAAACTTTTCCCGAGCGCATAAGCGGCTTCCTTTCCTGATTTGAATACACCGTTGTCGAATTCGATTGTGGAGACGGTGGCGGGTGAGCTTTTACCCGAAAGCTTCCGTAGAACGTTCCAAGTAGCTGCACTGTCTGTCTTAAATCCAACTGCCCGGTGAACTTCTCCCACTCTTCTTTCTTAAGTCTGTCCAAATCCTTTTTGATCTCACTGTCAAGCTCAGCAACCACGGGGTCCAGATGATTAACCGCTCTCCTCGCATCTCTCGTTCTAATGTTGTCGAGGATGTCTCTGTTGACATTTGGATAGAACGTCTTGACGCGACCGATAGGAATAGCCGCATTCATGGCCTTGCGGATTGCGTCAGATAAATGGCACTCTTTCTGGTGCACGTCGCCATTCCACGGGTAATCTGCCGATAGGCGAAGCGCAACTTCACTGAACAGGCGCCAGTCTGCTCGGCCTAAATTAAGATAAGAACGTTGGCGAACACCAGAAAAGGAGCGATAGAATTGGATAGATCGATGTGGACAAAGACAGGAACATGGTCACTTGGCAAAGTCGTCGAGGTAGACCATGAGCAGCAGCTAGAAAGGTTGGACGAGACAAGAGATATGTCTGGGCTAGAAGATCGGCCGTTGGCAGGGAGACGAGTGGGCTGATCATCGTTTAAAATGACCAGGTCGCACTCATCTGCCCATTCTTCTTCTCTTCTTCTTCGCAGCCACGAAGAGAGCAATTGCTATAGGTTCAGAAACTGGGCGACCAGCGTTGGATTCGTCCAAAGGTCTATTGTAGTCAATGTTGTAGGGTTTTTTGGACAGTTGAATAAGTGTAGGGTATATCAGTTCGGGCAAACGTCGGGAGTGCTATTGTCGATCCTGTTCACGTAGGACTTGAGGAACGTTGAGTGCCCACAGCGCAACGAGGCTAGAGTGCATCTGGCACGTCTACTAAGCTGAGACTCAGACTCGGAAACTCGAAGCGGCACAGTACCCAGAATAGGATTAACAGCCGCTCTTTCCAGATACCCTCTGACAAAATGGGTGTGCTCCTCGTGCAACAGACGGAGGCGTTCTTGATATGAATCGTGCCATCTTTGCAGATCGACTTTATCTGGAGCATCGGCGAAAGGTTTTCTGATGCCTCTCTCTCTTACAGGCTCAAGTACTCTCCAAGATGGGTGGTTGGGCTGCTTGACGATGTTAATGTACAGCTGCTGGGCCTGGAGCTGACAGTGCTCCTTTACTGGTAGCACCCGTGTCTCGGCGTGTAAATGCTCGATTGGCGAACTCCTAGCACATCCGGTGGCGATCCGAAGAGCAGCGTTTTGTACACGCTGCACCTTAGTCCAGGATGAGTCCGACACTAAGTGCTGCCAAACCGGTGCCGCATACTCTAGGGCGGGCTGCAGTATAGCCTTATACGTGGTCAGAATAGTTTCCTTACTGCTGCCCCATGATGTACCTCCCAGTGCCCTTAGCACATTGAGTTTAGCTCTTACAATTGCTTGCTTTTGCTCGGTGTTCTTGTGAAACTTCAGCGACGGATCGAGTATAAGGCCGAGTAGTTCCTTGAGAGGCACAAAGAGATAAATAGAGTACTGCAAAATATTGATGAAGAGCTCATATTTAGCGTTAACTGAATCTACAGCATTAAAAATACCGTACCAATCTACGCTGTTTAAATACTCGACAATGGCGCCGAAATTCGCGCTCTTGAAATCTCGTCTTAGTTTCTTACTATCGTTTCTAGGAGGGGTGAGGTTTAGTTCAAAATGAATCGTCGCGTGATCACTGGTCCCCACTGGTTCACAGACGGCTGTGCTGCATACAAGATCAGCTTCAGAAGTCAGTAATAAATCCAAAATATTGCTTCCATGTGTTTCAGATGTAACGAGCTGAGAGAAATTGAAGTCGTGGCACAAACCTAGGAGGCTCAGATGAGTCACTCCAAGAGAACTAGCATTATGAGGTTGCGTCCAACATATGTTTGGGAGATTGAAATCACCTGTAATAATACACGGGTGGTCACAAACAGCAAGATCACTTAGCGTTTTAATCAGTTGTTGGAAGGCCGCTGCCGTGCAGGAAGGGGTTCTGTATACCAAGACCATTCGAATATCCAGTTGACCAGAGCTAATTTCCGAACAAATAATTTCATATCCATCTGGGACAGTGTCGGAATAAATAAGCCTAGGGAAAAGAAAAAAAAATATTTAAAAAAGGCAATCTACCGACTGACCTGTGCTCCTTTAAGCGTATAATGGAACAGTACTTGATGGCGGGGGATGAATGATCTTGTATTGGTATCATATGATCCATCACTGATCGAGAGATCGCCGCGTCGAACACAAGTGGAACGCACGCAAGCGAGGAGGTAATGATCCCATCACTACCTCCTCGCTTGCGTGCGTGCCACATGTGTTCGACGCAGCGCTCTCTCGACCAGTGATCGACGATATTTCATCTGATCATCACTGTACACCTACGTATTCTAGATTTTTTATATTGTCGTTACACTTGTCTCTATGTGTTTTTATCTTTTACGATCTCTACGCGTTTTTATTTTTATCGTTCACGATGCATTACGCAGGTTCACCCTGTAATAAACAATTACAACAATAGTTTGACGAAGCGAGCCGCAGGCAGGCGATCTCCACCCCGGCTGACATCGGGATGGGCGCTGTGCTCTTTGGGGTCCGTTGTGAAAACTGATACTGAAGACTTGGCAGCTGAGAGAATGAGCATCTTGTCATCGAAATAGCTCTTCAAATCGATCAAGTACTCGTTGGTCTTGCTCGCGGCAACTTGTATGTCGCGGTCTTTGCACATGATGGTCATGTCATCAGCGAAGGCGACAACTTCTATGTACTGGGGAGGCGCTGGAATGTCTTCTAGGCACAGAGTAAAGAGAACAGGCGACAAAACTCCGTCTTGCGGAACACCAGCAGCTATAGGGATACTGTTTAAAACGTGATTTTGGAACATAACTTTTGCTCGACGGCCCTTGACGAATGCTGTTATATATATATATATATATATATATATATATATATATATATATATATATATATATATATATATATATATATATATATATATATATATATATATATATATATATATATATATATATATATATATATATATATGTATATATATATTTATTTATATATTTATTACATAGGCAAGCCTATGTAGTCACAAACAATGTTCAAAACGACCGCGAAATACGAATGAACCATAGGAAGTTTAAAGCATGGAAACTAGAAAAAAACAACAACATAGCGGAACAGAAAAGAAAAGCGCATTGCTGCAATAATCAACCTAAAGAAAGGAATCAAAAGCTATCCAGCCAGTCAGGAAGGGCTACTTGTACGATCAGCCAGCTCAACATTTTCTCGAATGAAATTTTTGAATGACGTGAAGTTGGAAGGAATGGAATGATTTCTACCAAGGTTCTCAAAAATGGGTATTGTTCCGTTGATGAAAAAGTGACGCCTGCAGTTGAGGTTAGATGTGTAACGGTGGAGTTTGATTGGGCCACCCTAGTGGTTGACTTCCTCGTTGTCACAAAGGTCCTCAGGTTTAAGACCGAATTCTACGCCAAACAGGATCTTGTGGAGAAGAAGTAAGTCATTCTCTACTCTTCTGAGGGATAACGGTTTCAAGTGAAATAGCTCATTTCTCTGCACGGAATCGGGTATGCGGCCATAAACGAAACCATGCATCCTAATAAACAATTTCCTTGTGAAGTTGCCTTGGACTTTCTCCAAACAGTTGATGTCCTTCACTTTGTAGGGATTAAACACCGGCGTACCATATTCAAGAATTGGCCTCACGTAGGTGGTGTAGGCTCTTATCAGCACAGATGGATTACGTGTTGCCAAAGCTCTGAATATCTTATTTACTGCAACAGTAGCCTTCCTCGACGTGACCTCACAATGCACATCAAAGCTAAGACTCCTGGTGATGACGAACCCAAGATCAGTTATCTGATCAGTAATCTCAATGGGAGTCCCTTCAATATTATAATTGAAGTTATGATTGTTGGCACCGAGGTGGAGAATTTTGGTTTTTTCCTTAGACAGGGGCAAATCCCAATCACGAGACCACATGCTGATAGCATTGACTGATTGCTGTAACGAATCACAGCCCCCAGGGGAAGTAACCTCATGATAAATTTTGATATCATCAGCAAAAGCACTGAACCCGGTGCCGAAGTCAGTGATCAAATTCGCGATTTCATACGTGTAGATGTTGAAAAGGATGGGAGAAAGTACTCCTCCTTGTGGGACTCCGCTATGAACGGGTCGCGGACTCGAAAAGGACGAGTTAACGCGGACAGAAAACGTCCTATCAGTCAAAAATGACGAAATCCATGAGACAATTCGCGGATGGATACCAACAAGTGAAAGTTTTTGCAACAATTTATCATGGGGAACCTTATCGAAAGCCTTGGTGAAGTCAAAATAAACAACGTCCACATTTTTTCCTTGGTCGATGAGAGCTGTCCAGTTGTTCAACGCTTCTATCATTGCCGTCACCGTGGACTTGCCCTTCTGAAACCCATGCTGAAGAGGGGAGATAATATGGTTATCGTCGAGGTGTGCAACTATCCGCTTTTTGAGACTTTTTTCAAAAAGACGCGAGAAAATAGATGTAATACTGATGGGTATGAGGTTGGACGGGTTAGTGAACGGGGGCTTTTTTGGTATTGGAGTAACTAATGAGTGCCTCCATTTCAGAGGAACTTCAGCCGTCATAAAACTTAGATTAAAAATGTGTTCTAAGGGACCAGAAATCTCATTGGCGACGCTTTTGATGAAACTAAGCGGGATGTCGTCCGGGGTTTGAGATCCAGAGTTAGGCCATCGTAAAAGTTCATTCAAAATTTCATCCCTGTGGAACCAGCATGAGTCATTCAGAACGGCAAATGCACCGGGAACAGAATGTATCGACGTATCGGCAGCTTCAGAGAAGGCCTCTTCAAAAACGCTTGCCAGTAACTCGGCTTTTTCATCATCCTTCCGCAGAATCATGCCATCGGGGCTATAAAGTACTCCAACACGTGGCTTTTCTTGAAGTTTCAAGTTGAGGAACCTATAGAAAGAGTGTCGATCTTCAGATTCCACAGCCTTTTTCTCGATTTGATTGTTAAATTTTTTCATTTTCCGCACGAATCGCTCGCTAATTGCCTTAAAGTGGCCCCACTTTTCACTACTATTGTGGAGTTTAGCTTCATACCACGCCCTCGATCTCAGACGCTCAAGTCTAGCTAAGTGAGCAGGAAGTTTTGGTTTTCTTCCCGTAAATTGTTCAAAGGGGACAAACATTTCAATGCAGTGTTGCATGACTGCAATAAGAAGTTCATACTTTTCATTAACACTACCCGCAGCGTTCAAGGAGCTGAACCAGTCTACATTTAGTAAATAGTCACGTACAGCATCGAAATTGACTTTTTTAAAATTCCTTTTGTATATAACTGGGGCCGATTGTTTTCGAAGGTTGAGTGTGAACTGAACTGCGGAGTGATCGCTAGAGCCCAAAGGGGGCAAAATTGTGACGGAGCTAATAACAAGGTCTCGGTCATTGCTCAAAACCAGATCAAGGATGTGATCACCACGAGTGGCAGCCTCAACATATTGCACTAAATTGTGGGTAGTACACATAGTAACAAAGCTACTGGAGATTGAATTCACAGCCGAACAGTTATCACACTGGATATCAGGCAAGTTGAAATCACCGGCAACAATAGATGGCCAATTGCACTCTACCAGGTCACTGATTGTCTTATTCATTCGTTATGTGAAAAATGCACTGCAGTTAGGAATTCGATAAGCAACAGTGATCCGGATAGGTTTGAGGTCAATTTTCAATTCAGAGCATACAGTTTCATAAGAATCCGGCGCAGACTTTTGAAACACCGGTACAGGACAGAAAAGCTTACGTGCCAGTAGGAGAACACCACCACCCTTTTTACGACTTCGATCGCACCTTAAAACCTCATAATGAGCGGACCAATCACCAAGGAGGGAAGCCAAATCAATTCCACCGTTAAGCCAAGTTTCTGTGATAGCTATTATATCGGTATCAAGTTTTTGGAGGAGATAGAGCAAGGCCTCAGAATTTTTTACCACTGACCGGATATTGGCTATGATAGATGAGAGATGGCATTGAGGATTCCTGAGAGGGCTTACAAGTTTCCCGAACCCTGAGTGGCTGGGTTTGCAGGCATAGAAATGGCTATATCCTGAGACACAGGCAACTGGGAAGCTGTGGTAGGCGACTGGGAAGTTATCGGAGAACCTACTACAATGTGTGGAGTAGGATTAGATGCACGCCGCTGAGCTCGCAGCTGATCTCTTTCGCTTTTAGGAAGAGAGGGTCTAATATAGACACCTTTCATCCTCGTGAATGATTTCAGCCAGTGAGCTCTACGGAGGATCAGACCGCTATAGAATGATGCAGGCATGACAATTTTCAATAACCGGGGCCTCGAAGGATTAGGTCGGCCCATCCTAAAAATAGAAGTGGGTTGACATTCGACTCCCAAACAGGGCTGGGCACGCGTCCCGGTTGACCTTAGAGGGGTGCATATTGGACGCTGCGGAGAGGGCAAAGGGGGGTGCCTAAACCGAACACCCAGATAAAAACAAAGTGCCTGTTCTGCCGAATTTCAGGGAAAAATAGTACACGCTTTTCTTCTGATTTGTCAACTCTTCTTCTCCGCTTTTCGAAAAAAAACACTCACAGAATTCAAATCATTGATAGATATAAAGGTTGCGTTCGCAAAAATTAATAGTTGCTGTCGAGGTTTCTTTTTAATAACTCTATGAATTAAGTATTATCTATAATTTGTTTGATTACTTTGATAAAGAAATAAACACTACTCCGTGATCTAGTAGCAAGTAAGGATTGGTGTTATGTCATGTTTCTCTGGTGCAACGTTCATTTATTACACGGGTGGTAACCGATTCGAGGCAAAGATACAAAGAGAGCGCTCAGAAGCGCTATCGTTCACGTTCAAAAAAGAATCAGCGAACTGTTGTATTAGTACAGATTGAAATTACAGGTAGCACATTTAGTATCACGACTAGCCAACTAATTTCAGCTCATGAGAATGTGACTTATGAAGAGATCCGATTGTGAAAATTGAGGACTTTGCAAGGTCTTGTGAGAGAAGTTAATGATCGTGTCCTCCTCCTTGAGAAGTACCATGTCTCTCATCATGGTAAAAAAACTGCTATCAGTACCCTGCAGAGCACAAGTGCACTGAATAGTGCTTTGGAACTATGAAAACCCGAGTTGTAGCCACCTGGTGTGCCGCAAACCCTTGGAATTCGGCTCGCCGTGCGATCTGGTGCTTGTCCGCAGCAACACAGCGCACACACTGGAGTGGACGCGCACACAATATTAATTTAAAATGTAATTTATTACAGAACGGGAAGGAGAAAAGGCCTGAAACTGGAGTAAATGGAAGAAGGCAGAGGTACGATACTTTTAATGTAACCATTATAGAAATCTAATGTAAACAAACTAAGTTGGAGCGGGGTGAGTTTTTTGGATTCGACAAGGTTCATTCGAATGAACCTAGTTGAATGAAAACAGCATTGAACATAAAAAGTAAGAGCATTGAAAGAAAGAGGAGAATCTGGCAAACACCTTGATTTCAATAAGTTTGATATTTGATGTGATATAAGGACCTTAAACCTCGTCCCGGTTTTGTCCCGGTTTTCGGGGTAAAACCGGGACGAGATTTAAGGTCCTTAAATCACATTAAAAATCAGTTCTATTGAAACTAAAATGTTGGCCAGATTCTCCTCTTTCTCAAAATATCCTTTGCTCTTTTCTTTAGTTTTATATTTGATCAACAAGGTTCGTTTGAATGAACCTTGTCACTGCTAAATACTTACCCCGCTCTAACTTTGCTTATTTACATTAAATTTCTAACATGGGTACATCCAGAATAGACTACCTTTACCATCTTCCATTTCCTTCAGTTTCAATCCTTTTCTCCTCCCCGTTCTGTAATAAAATACATTTTTTATTAATATTGTGTGCGCGTCCATTCCCCTGTGCGCTGTGTAGCTGCGTACAAACACCGTATCACACGGCAAGCCAATTTTTAAGGGATTGCGGCATTCTAGGAGGGTAAAACTCGGGTTTTCTACTCCCTACGAATCACATGAATCCTAACATTGTTCCACAACACAAAATAGTTCTGATTTCCACATCAAAACAATCAAAAACAGATTAACTAATCCTTTATAGGTTTATGAAAACATTCGACAGGAAGCATTAATTATTGCAATAGTAGGAGTTCTGTTGTTGGTAATTGTTCAATTGTTTTGTATTGAAAATTTTTTTGTCTTTTGTTTACCGTCTTACTAACAAATTTTCCTCATGGGGTTGTTTTGAAGTTCAGAAATTACACTACCTTTTTTGTTGCCATTTTCGGAATATTATCTATCCAGTGCTTTTTTTATATTCTTGTTCATCAAAATCAGGAGGTCAAGATCATGGCTGTCCAACTATTCGGAAAACAGCCAATTTCGATTTCCCATAAGGGGGTGCCTAAAAATTACCGAGCTAAGGGGGGTGCATATTCAGATTCGCCAAGCCGGGACGTGTGCCCAGCCCTGCTCCCAAATGGTCAAGAATATTAGGAATGCAAACTGCATCATAGCTAATCCTATTGGAAGGCACTTGATCTACGGACTCAGTGATGCCAGACACGACAACAGACCTACTACGCTCGTGTTCTTCAAACGAGGATCTACGCTTCTGCCACGGTGGAATAGAGGACTTCAGTATGTTATCCGATAGAATACCCAGGTTAACACTGTCGAATGCCTTTGTCAAGTCCAGGGCTACAGCAACGGTCCTGAGGGGCTTTCTCATGTTGAAGCCGTCGATAGCATAGCCAACGATCTCCAAAAGCGCCGTCGTGGTGGAATGTAGCTTCCTAAAGCCGTGCTGGTGATGTTGTTTCTCATTATGCTGAGCCAAAACATTGACGACAAGCTTTTCAGCCACCTTGGCTAGAGGTGACAAAAGGCTTATTGGCCTGTATCCTTTCGCCGATGACAGCGATTCACCGGGCTTAGGCAGAGGAATGACATTTGCTGTTTTCCAGTCTTGTGGCAGTGTGCAGGTTCGGAATGATGTGCTCATTAAATCAGTGAGCAGCGAGAGAAATTCACTGGGGAGCTTCTTTAGGACTGCTGGACAAATTCCGTCAGGACCAATGGCTTAGGAAATATGCATTTCCTTCATAATCTTCTCCACCTGCGCAGGAGTGAAGGCATCAGCCGTGCCCATAAGCGGAAGGCGGCTTAGCTCCCATACTGTCACTCGGTTTTGCGGGCTTCGCTTCACACATGTTATGAAGAAGCTCTTGCCCGTAAGCGGCTTGCTTTCCTGACTTGAATACATTGTTCTCAAACTCGATAGTAGATACGGTGGCGGGTGTGGTTTTTCCGGAGAGTTTTCTCAGGATTTTCCATGTCGCAGCACCATCTGCCTTGAAGTTCAATTTTTCAGTGAACTTCTGCCACTCGTCTTTCTTGTGCCTGTCCAAGTCTTTTCTAATCTCGTCGTCAAGTTCAGTGACCTCCGGGTCCAGATGGTTGGCAGATCTCTTTTCATCTCTTGTCCTGATTTTCTGAAGTATTTCCCTGGTGACATTAGGGTAAAAAGTTTTCACGCGTCCTTCTGGTATGGCCGCTTTCATTGCCTTCCGGATAGCGTCAGATATGTGACGCTCTTTCTGGTGCACATCGCCATTCCATGGATATTCAGCCGCTCGGTGAAGTGCAACCTCTCTGAATAGGCTCCAGTCTGCAAGGCCTAAATTGAGATAAGAACGGTGACGAATACCAGAATAAGGGGCTAGAGAATTTGAGAGATCGATATGGACGAAAATGGGAATGTGATCACTAGACAGAGTCGTAGAAGTGGACCACGAGCAAGCACTAGAAAGATTGGAGGAAACGAGCGAAATGTCTGGGCTAGAAGATCGGCCGATGGAAGGGAGGCGAGTGGGCTGATCATCGTTTAGGATAACCAAGTCGCACTCCTCCGCCCATTCCTCGGCGTCCTCTCCTCTAACATCAGAGTCAAGTGAAGAGCAAAAGGTATGAGCATTGAAGTCGCCCGCGAAGACGACTGAGGGTGAGAGGGCGCAGTCTTTGAGTTGTTTTAGAAGAGGGATAGGATTATAGGTTGCGGGACAAGATGTAGTTGGGGGAATGTAGATGTTGAAGAGAGATAGGGGAGTTTTGAGTGGGAGATGGATGGGGACGAATTCGAGAGTACCGTCCGTAGGGAAGAGTGGATAGTACAAAAGTAGAAACTCCTCCACCGAAAGACGATCTTGGAGCATGGTATGAAGTATAGCCAGGGATATTTGGGTGAGAAGAGGTAGCAGAGGGAGAAAGTTTGGTTTCCTGAACCATTATAACATCTGGATGGTGAGTACGAGCAAAGAGAGAGAGCTCAGATAGTTTGACACGAAGGCCGTTGAGATTGATATGTACAATAGAAAGTGGGCGATTGGAGGTAGAGGAATCAGAGTTTGAAGGTGAGGAGCATGGGACACAGCGAAAAGCAGAGTTATGATGCCTCACAGAACTGAGACCCGAACAGAAGAGATGCACCCACCTTTGGCATACGAAGCACTGGACGCTGGTATGTCTCCTGGTAACATCCTTGCCGCACGTGGCGCATGAGTACTTCTGAGCGGGTCCTGGATTCCTCTCGACGCCGGCCATTTGTAGGAGAATCCTTA
This sequence comes from Aplectana chamaeleonis, assembly GCA_029168955.1. Taxonomy (NCBI): domain Eukaryota; kingdom Metazoa; phylum Nematoda; class Chromadorea; order Rhabditida; family Cosmocercidae; genus Aplectana; species Aplectana chamaeleonis. Next base: position 52,983 of record JAPDOI010001563.1, read on the forward strand.
GGAGAGCTGAGGCCAGCCAGCATCTCTCCCATAGCAAAAACCCTCTTCGTTCCATTCTTCGACGTCATTTCCTGTAACATCAGGACCGAGAGACGAGCAAAAGGTGTGAGCGTTGAAATCACCCGCGAAAACGACCGAGGATGAGAGGGAGCAGTCGCTCAGTTGCTTGAGAAGTGGGATAGGACTGTAAGATGAAGGGCATGAAGTTGTAGGTGAAATGTATATGTTGAAAAGAGAAAGGGGTGTTTTTAGGGGGAGATGGATTGGGAGGTACTCGAGAGTGCCGTCCGTGGGGGTGCTGGGGGTGAGGTGTGAGGGAAGGGAAGATAGAACAAAAGTAGAAACTCCACCGCCGAGAGATGACCTTGGTGCATGGTAAGAAGTATAGCTTGGGATATTGGGATGAGGATAGGTAGGGGATGGAGAGAGCTAGGTTTCTTGAACCATGATCACGCCTGGATGGTAGGTACGTGCGAAGAGAGAGAGTTCAGAAAGCTTGGCACGAAGGCCGTTTAGATTGATATGCACAATGGAAAGGGGGCGATTTGAGATAGAGGAATCTGAGATGGAAGGTGAGGAGCATAATACACAACGAAAAGATGAGTTATGATGCCTCACAGAACTGAGACCCGAACAGGAGAAGTGCACCCACCTTTGGCATCCGAAGCACTGGACGCTGGTATGTCTCCAGTTTACATCCTCTCCGCACGTGGCGCATTGGTACTTCTGAGCGGGTCCAGGATTCCTCTCCACGCCGGCCCTTTGCAGGAGAATCCGAAGGAGAGCTGCGACCGGCCAGCACCTCTCCCATGACAAAAACCCTCTTTGTGGAGGGGATGACGTCGGTTTGCACGGAGGCGATCTTCTTTCCTCCACACTGCCACGGCACGAACGTACGACATCTCGGCAGCTACTCATGGACTAACTAGGGAACCTCGCATGGTGTTTCCCCGGATCAGAAGGCTGAGGAATGTTTTCTAGTCAATTCTGGCACGCCATCTTCGAATCTGAACTCGAATTTTGCTACGGACCTTACCCAAAAAGTTATAGCCTGTCAAAGTTCGTATTTCTTGAAGCTGAGCTGAACTTGACGTTTGTAGTTCTCGGACGAATTTGGCTAAAAAGTTCCATGAAGGGTTATTTGACGTACCGAGCTTGAATTCTAAGTCGGTTTTTTAATTTCCAAAGAATAAGCTGGGGATCCATGAGTTACTACAGATTTCCTAGAAGGCTAGAAGTCTCCAATTGTTTTTATATATTATATATTTATTGGTGCTATGTTCTTCTTCTTCTTATCAGCCACATCGGAGCTTCTTCTCATAGGCCCAAAAAGGCGGCGACGTTACACGGCTTCTTCCACATATCACGAGCAGACAGAGAGGTTGGTTTTGCTGGGCATGAAAATAAATGAAGTGAATCATGCCCTGTACATTGACAGTCAGGAGCTGCCGAGATGTCGTACGTTCGTGCCGTGGCAGTGTGGAGGAAAGAAGATCGCCTCCGTGCAAACCGACGTCAACCCCTCCGAGAAGAGGGTTTTTTTCATGGGAGAGGTGCTGGTCGGCCGCAGCTCTCCTGAGGATTTTATTACAAAGAGCCGGCGTCGAGAGGAATCCAGGTCCAGCACGGAAGTATCCATGTGCCACCTGCGGCGAGGATGTTACCTGGCATAAAACAAGTGTCCAGTGCTTCGGATGCCAAAGGTGGGTGCACTTCTCCTGTTCGGGCCTCAGTTCTGTGAGGCATCATGACTCATCCTTTCGTTGTGTTCTATGCTCTGCCCCCAACAACTCTGATTCCTCAATTACCAACCGCCCCCTCTCCATTGTTCACATTAATCTCAACGGCCTTCGCAACAAGTTATCTGAACTCTCTCTATTCGCACGTTCTCATCACTCGGATGTTATCATGGTTCAAGAAACCAAGCTCTCTCCATCTACCACTTATCCCCAACCTAACATTCCGGGCTACACCGCCTATCACATGCCAAGGACAGCTCTTGGGGGCGGAGTGTCTACTTTCGTGCAATCTGCCTTACCTTCTTATATTATCCCTAATACTCCTAAGGACGGTCCTCTCGAGTACATTCCTGTCCACCTCCCCCTCAAAACCCCTTTATCTCTATTCAACATATATATTCCTCCTATATCATCTTGTCCCCCTCTTATAATCCTATCCCCTCCTTAAGCAGTTGTACGACTGCTCACTCTCCCCTTCAGCTGTCTTTGCGGGTGACTTCAATGCTCACACGTTCTGTTCCGCTCTTGATTCTGACGCCAGAGGGGAAGATGTCGAAGAATGGGCTGAGGAGTGTGACCTGGTTATCCTCAATGATGACCAGCCCACTCGTCTCCCACTGCCAACGGCCGACCTTCTAGCCCAGATATCTCTCTTGTGTCATCCAATCTCTCTAATGCTTGCACGTGGTCCACATCCACAACTCTCTCCAGTGATCACATTCCCGTCTTTGTCTATATTGATCTCTCTGACTCTCTTGCCCCTTACTCTGGTTTTCGTCATCGTACTTATCTTAATTTAGGCCTAGCAGACTGGACCCTGTTCAGAGATGTTGCACTCCGCCATGCGGTCGACTTCCCATGGAATGGTGATGTTCATCAGAAAGAACGCCATCTACCAAGTGCCATCCGCAAGGCCATGAAAGCACCAATTCCTGAGGGTCGTGTCAAGACCTTTTTGGCGAATGTCAGAAGGGAAATAGTGCAGAAGATAAGAACCAGAGATGAGAAGAGAGCCGCGGACCATCTAGACCCGGAGATTGCTGTGCTGGATAATGAGATCAAGCAGGATCTGGATAAGAACAAGAGGGAATGCTGGGAGAAGTTCACTGAAAAGCTGAATTTCAAGGCGGACGGAACTACGACGTGGAAAGTGTTGAGAAAATTTCCGGAAGGTCCGCTCCCCCGATGAGCTCCGCTATTGAGTTCGAGGAGAACGTCTTCAAATCAGGGAAAGCGGCTGCTTACGCACTCGGCAAGAATTTTTTCATCACACGTACCAAGCGAGGCGTGCAAAACAGAGTCACGGTTAGAGAGCTGAGCCGGTTGCCGCTTATGAACGCATCTGAGGCCTTTACTCTCACACAAGTAGAGAAGGCTGTCAAAGAAATGCGGAATTCGAAGGCTATCGGACCTGACGGTATCTCCCCAGTCATCCTGAAGAAGCTTCCCACGGAACTTCTACCGATGCTTGCAGATATCATTAACACTTCCTTCCGGACCTGCACTCTACCCCAAGCTTGGAAGACAGCCAATGTGATACCGTTGCCAAAGCCAGGCAAGTCCCAAAGCACGGCAAAGGGCTTTCGACCAATAAGCCTGTTATGGCCCGTCGCTAAATTAGCTGAAAAGTTGATCGTGACGGACCTGGCTGATCAAAATGAGCGACAGCAGCATCAGCATGGGTTCAGGAAACTTCACTCCACTACTACAGCTCTATTGGAGATCGTGAGCTTTGCGGTCGATGGGTTCAACATGAGAAAGCCCCTGAGAACGGTGGCCGTCGCCCCCGACCTGAGCAAAGCGTTTGACTCTGTTAACTTGGGACTGCTGTCCGAGAAACTGCTCAAGTCGTCGCTACCATCATGGCAGAAGCGATGGATTGCAGCGTTCACTAAAGGCCGCCGTGCTAAGGTTCTGTTCCAGAATCATGTATCCGATAGCATTCCAATAGCAGCCGGTGTTCCGCAAGGCGGAGTGTTGTCCCCTGCCCTATTCAGCCTGTATCTTGAGGACATTCCCGAGCCTCCCAATGATGTAAGGATTGTTATGTATGCCGACGACATCACCATCATGTGCCAGGATCGTGACCTGCAGATAGCCGCTAACAAGATCAGCGCCTATCTCGTCGAGTTGAAGCTCTTCCTCGATAAAATGATGCTCACAGTCTCTGCCGCAAAGTCCTCTGTTTCAGTGTTCACAACAAACACCAAGGAACACAGTGCCCATCCAGATGTCAAATGGGATGGTGACCTGTTGCCAGCAGCCAAATTCCCCAAGCTGCTTGGCCTTATTCTTGATCCCTCACTGAAGTTCCACAAAAACGCGGAACAGAAACAAACAGTCGTCAAGGCTAGGCTTAATACCTTGAGAGCTCTCGGAGGAACATCATGGGGTAGCAGCCGAGAGACTATATTGAGACCCTACAGAGCAATACTTCAGCCGGCTCTGGAATATGCGGCACCAGTGTGGCAGCACCTGGTGTCTGACAGCTCCTGGAATAAGCTGCAGCGTGTACAGAATGCTGCGCTTAGAATTGCTACCGGTTGTGCAAGGAGCTCCCCGGTGGAGCATCTTCACGCGGAGGCCTGCATATTGCCGGTCAAGGAGCATTGTGAACTCCAGGCACAGCAGATGTATATTAATGTTCTGAGGCAGCCGAATCATCCGTCAAAGAGAATCATGAAGCCCATAAGAGAGAGGTCGATTAGGACGCCGTTCGCCGATGCTCCTCGTAAAGTTGATGTACAGAGATGGGCCGACTCCAACATGGAAAGGCTTCGTCTTCTGCGTGAGGAGCACACCCAGTTTGTTCGAGGATATCTAGCAAAGGCGGCTGTGAACCCTATCTTGGGAACGGTGCCGCCTCGGGTTTGCGAGTCCGAGTCTCAACTCGGCAGACGAGCCAGATGTGCTCTTGCATCGCTGCGCTGCGGTCACTCTATTCTGCTCATGTCTTACGTCAACAAGATCGACAGCAGCCGACCAGACGCATGCCCGGACTGTGGTGCTCCCGGACACGACGCGGCGCACTTGTTCACGTGCCCGGAGAGACCTACCTCCTTAACAACAATGGACCTTTGGACGAATCCTGTGAAGGCCGCCCAGTTCCTCAACCTATGACAAAAACCACTTTGAGGCTGCAGAAGAAGAAGAAGAAGAAGACAGTCAGGACATATATCAGGGACCGAATCATCGATATGTACGTAGGCCTTCAAATACGAAGAATGACCGCATCGTAAGCCCGCCAGAGTCGCGCGAGAGCGTCTGGGCAGGTTCTTCTCACTGTCATCGACCTTGGGCGGCACGTCACTAAGGATGGGGTTAGGAGGAGTACAGGACAAGTATTCGGATACAAATCTGGTGTGCTCCATTTGCTGCAGTCTCTTTCGTGTGAGTTCAGAGGTAGCCCACTTTTGACGATCAGTGGTAGAGATAGCAGTATGCAGTGGTGTGCGAATATTACGGTGTTGAGGTTCCGATGATAGAAGTGAATAATTGGGATGGGCGGCATTCTTAACTATGCCAATATGGAACTGTTGTGACTGCAACTGGCAGCGCTGCTTCACTGGAAGTACTGCGCATTCTTGATGAAGGTGCGATACAGGTGTAGATCTTGGACAGCCTGTGATGACACGGATAGCTGTATTTTGAACTCTTTGCTGTTTGCTCCAAGAGGCGTCCGACAAGTGTCTAGACCATATTGGGGCTCCATATTCCAGAGTTGGCTGTATCATGGCCTTGTACGTAGTGCGTAGAACCTCTTTTGTGCTGCCCCATGTGGTGCCAGCCAGAGCACGGAGGATGTTGTTGCGCGTGTTGGCTGCTGCAGCTCGGATACGGGTGTTTTCATGGAAACGCAATGAGGGATCCAGAAAGACTCCAAGAAGACGAGGATGCTTGGACAAGGGCAGCTGATTACCTTCCCAAAGTACTTTAGGATGAAGTTGGTGCTCAGCAGTTGCAGTAGTGCATAGAGTGACGCTGGACTTGGCTGCAGAGACCTTCAGTTGCTTCGATTCAAGATATTTTGCCAGGCTGCAGAGGTATTTGTTCATCTCCACAGTAGCTCGGTCGATGACTGGGTCAGTGCAAATAATAGTGATGTCATCTGCATAGAGGCATAAGTGGATGCTGGGTGGAGGCACGGGAATATCAGACAGGTACAACGAAAATAGGCTAGGTGATAGTACTCCACCCTGAGGGACGCCTGCCTTGAGGGGAATCGAAGTAGACATGTGCTCGTCAAATTTCACGCGGATGGAGCGATTTTTGATGAAGCTGTTGGCCCAACGTTTGCACCAGTCAGGCATGTCAGAGTCTAGTATCGATTTTGAAAGCAGAGGAGTGCTGACGTTGTCGAATGCTGCAGTCAGGTCAACTGCTACTACGAGGCTTCTTCCGGCAGGGGCCTTCATGTTAAAGCCGGCAATGATGTGTTCAGTTATGGACGTCAGCGCCGTGGTGGTGGAGTGTGCCTTCTTGAAACCGTGCTGATGTACGTTATGCCGCAGTGCTTGGAGATGCGGATTGATGACTTTTTCCGCTAACTTAGCGATTGGGGAGAGTAGGGAAATTGGCCGGTGTGAGGTTGCTTTCTCTTGCGGTTTTCCTGGCTTGAGAAGGGGAAGAACAATCGCTTGTTTCCAGCGTGCAGGAATGATACCAGTGCTGAAAGATGAGTAGAGGAGGTCACTTAGTAGTTCCTTGTACTGCTCCGGCAGGTGCTTGAGATGAACGGCTGAGATGCCGTCTGGTCCTTCAGCCCTCGAATTCTTCAGCGATTTGATGATGTCCAAGATAGCAGAAGTAGTAATAACAGGAACGTTATGACTATTGAGTTTCCTGATGGCGCGCAAAGTGCATCTGTGACTACGGTCCCGACGCGAAATTGCTGAAGCAAAGAGCTTTCCCATTTGACAGGCTGCTTTGTAGCCATAATGATATTCACCCGATGGAAATTCAAGTGCATTTCTTTCTGCAGCTATCTTTTTGCCAGACTACCTCCTAAGGGTGTTCCATGCTTTCTTTGCGTCAGTGGCGAAGTTGATTGACTCAGTGAATTCTCTCCATCGTTTCTGCTTGAAATCATTTAGCAATTGTTGCAAACGGATTTGGCAGGAGCTCTATCAATTATCACAGTCAAATCACGCGTCAGAAGGGGTTTTCCTTGGAGCGCATATTGAATCGAATGAGAACAGGAATAAACCTAGCAGCAAAAACGTTTCTATACAATGCGAACCGTGAAAGCGTTGAGGACACGAAGACATAGAGTCAGTAGCGAGCAAATTGCGTTAGATTTCGTTTTCATGATTTTTATCTCATCGGTGAGGGAAGGTCTGGTACCTTATTGTTAGTGGGAGCTACACTGAAAAGGCAGAATAGCATTCGGAAACCTTAATTCTAGCCCATAAGGCCACGTTTCGTTCAGCATTGTTGACTGAGGATTATTATTTTTTTCTTTTTGTCTTCATTCGCTCGCCAGAGGACCTTCTGACGCGTGATTTGACTGTGATAATTCATAGAGCTCCAGCCAAATTCGTTTGCAACAATTTCACTACATTTAATGATTATGTTATCTGCATATAGTATCATCACAGCCAAATCAATTCGACAATTTCACTACATTTGAAAAATCAAGTTGAGAGCCAAATCCAATAAAACAATTTCACAACATTTAGGAGCAATGCCAAATCCTTGACCTTTTCTGCGGAGCCCAACTTTCAGAAATTTCACAACTTTTTACAAGGGTTTCCCTTCTACAATATCGTCAAGCTCTAAAAGGCAAGTTGTTTTTCTTCAAGACATAGTGGTAGAAATGAAGAAACAGCTGCTAGGATTGCAAGATAATAGTTGCAACGCGGCTTCCTACAGACAAGATACAAGGCATATACTTTTTGAATTTAAAAGTCGAGAAAATGAAGAAATGAGTTTTAAAATGACCCAATTGTACAGGGTTGGGGCACAATCCTAGACGGGGAGAGGGGGCACCCACCATTCAAGACAGAAGTGAAATGAACCACCGATTGGTAAGGCAACCAGTCGGAGTATTTTCATGACGTTTCTATAAAAACAATGATTGATAGCAGTATCAGACATCTTTTATCAGAATTTTTCATCATTTCTATGAGTGAATCTTGGGTGGCCTCACCCCGTCTAGGATAGACCCAGGGTCAGTCGCTCTAGCCAAACTTCACCGGTTCTTGCTGACGTGGCTCGTCTGCGCCGGCCCATATGTCTGTTCGGAACAAGAACGATAGTTAAAGGCAGTGTTCACGATGAATATCGAACTCGAGTTCGACCCAAAAATGGGATTGTTTTGTCGTGAGGTAACTAGTTTTGTCGTGAGGTAACTAACAGTGAAGAAACAGCGAAGAAAAACGTCCAGAATAAGTCAAAATAACGGCTTCTTAATTCAGGGCGTGGACGAGAATCATGGGCCCTGCTGATTTCGTCAAGCGCGCGCTAATCGCGAAATCTGCGCGAATCGGTAATGCTAATTGCGGCAGAGTTGCTTGGCAATTTGCCATCGAAACGCGTGCGGCGCCACAAGCTCGTCCGATCGGGGGCGGACCGGGATAGGTAGGCGCATCGGGAGAGCTTTCAAAGCCGTTTGTATTCATTTCTGGCCAGTTTTCGTTGCCTTCTTAGACCCTATCCTCTACAGCACCTGCCAACTTAGAGTTTCACACCGAGACCTCGAGAACGAGATTTGTCGTGCCTTTAAGTGCGCCAGAAGAGGGCTACCGTAATCTTAGGAATAATGTTATTCGGCTCTCGTAAACAAATTGGATGATACAAAATTGACCAAGGGTAAAGTGTAAAAGAAGTGAAGAGCGGTGTGTCTTGATTCACACACCGTCCTGCTCCAGAGGTCAGCAGTTGAGGATCTGCATGGACTACAAAGCAGGAAAACATCACCACCTGTGGGGAAGATGAAGCGAATTCGGAGTCAGAACTTAGAAAATTTTAGAGCTAACTCGAGTGAGATTACAGTAGCCCTGTTCTGGCGGACTTAACTATCGTTCTTGTAGATTCGGATGCCTGGCTTGCATACGGTGTCCTGAGCATTAAACTGAGGTCCTGCACACTCCTACTGAGATCCAGCACACATTCCATGAAGTCCTGCTCATCCTTACAGGGGTCTTGCACACGTTTCATGATGTCCTGCACACTCCTACTGATGTTCTGCACACATTCCACGAAGTTCTGCTCATCCTTACAGGGGTCTTGCACACGTTTCATGGTGTCCTGCACACTCCTACTAAGGTCCTGCACACATTCCTTGATGTCCTGCACACCCCTATTGGGGTCCTGCACACGTTCTATGATGTCCTGCACAATTTCACTAAGGTCCTACACACATTCCATGACGTCCTGCTAATCCCTACTGGGGTCCTGCACACGCTTCATGATGTCCTGCACACTCCTACTGATGTCCTGCACACATTCCATGAAGTCCTGCTCATCCTTACAGGGGTGTTGCACACGTTTCATGATGTCCTGCACACTCCTACTAAGGTCCTGCACACATTCTACGACGTCCTGCACACCCCTACTGGGGTCCTGCACAGGTCCCATGATGTCCTGCACACTCCTACTGAGGTTCTGCACACATTCTATGACGTCCTGCACACTCCTACCGAGGTCCTGCACAGGTCCCATGATGTCCTGCACACTCCTACTAAGGTCTTGCACACGTTCCATGATGTCCTGCACACTCCTACTGAGGTCCTGCACACATTCCACGACGTCCTGCACACCCCTACTGGGGTCCTGCACACGTCCTATGATGTCCTGCCCACTCCTACTACGGTCCTGCACACGTTCCATGATGTCCTGCACACTCCTACTGAGGTCCTGCACAGGTCCCATGATGTCCTGCACACTCCTACTAAGGTCTTGCACACGTTCCATGATGTCCTGCACACTCCTACTGAGGTCCTGCACACATTCTACGACGTCCTGCACACCCTTACTGGGATCCTGCACAGGTTCCATGATGTCCTGCACACTCCTACTAAGGTCTTGCACACGTTCCATGATGTCCTGCACACTCCTACTAAGGTCTTGCACACGTTCCATGATGTCCTGCACACTCCTACTAAGGTCTTGCACACGTTCCATGATGTCCTGCACACTCCTACTGAGGTCCTGAACAGGTCCCAATATGTCCTGCACACTCCTACTAAGGTCCTGCACACGTTCGATAATGTCCTGCATACTCCTACTGAGGCCCTGCACACATTCCACGACGTCCTGCACACCCCTACTGGGGTCCTGCACACGTCCCATGATGTCCTGCCCACTCCTACTACGGTCCTGCACACGTTCCATGATGTCCTGCACACTCCTACTGAGGTCCTGCACACGTTCCATGATGTCCTGCACACTCCTACTGAGGTCCTGCGCAGGTACAATGATGTCCTGCACACTCCTACTGAGGTCCTGCGCAGGTACAATGATGTCCTGCACACTCCTACTGAGGTGCACAGGTCCCATGATGTCCTGCACACTCCTACTAAGGTCTTGCACACGTTCCATAATGTCCTGCACACTCCTACTGAGGTCTTGCACACGTTCCATGATGTCCTGCCCACTCCTACTGAGGTCCTGCACACATTCTACGACGTCCTGCACACCCCTACTGGGGTCCTGCACACGTTCCATGATGTCCTGCACACTCCTACTAAGGTCCTGCACACGTTCGATGATGTCCTGCATACTCCTACTGAGGCCCTGCCCACATTCTACGACGTCCTGCATGTTGAGATATCTATTGGTCCTTCTTCCTTTTTGAATTGGATGTCTACTGTACTCTGATTCCAAGTGCAAGGCCGTGCCACTTCCGGGCACGCCCCCTCGTTCTCAAGCCATTATCCACTTCCGGTTGTACCAGGCTGTGCCACTTCCGGCCACGCCTCCTCTATTCTCAAGCCATTATCCACTTCCGGTTGTACCAGGCTGTGCCACTTCCGGCCACGCCTCTTTGTACTGTCGTAGCTCTATATAAGGAAATGTACTGTTCAGTGAATTAATTCGTTATCTCGTCAATAAACCTTACTGGAAGTTCGGTCTACAACAGTGGCGATCAGGATCAACGACTACTCCGTATTCCGACATGCCTGCGACTAATTCTATGGAGCCGTCAACATCTCACGATTCTACTCCTCCCTGGCTGGCGCAACTGCTTACTTCTCAGTCACAGCAGCTGCAGCTTCTACAGCAGCAGAACCAGCAGATAGTCGCCCTAATGGCAAAACTGGCGGACAATAAGGAACCCTCCCCGTCCACCGTCACAACTGCTCCCCTGCCTGTTCCTGCATCCTGATCCCTATGGTGACCTCGTCCGAGACCTGCCTGTATTCAGCTACGAGGAAGATGACGACGCCACTTTCGATGCATGGTTCAAGCGATATGGGCCGGTGATCAACGACCGAGGAACGACTCTATCCGACGAGCGGAAGCGAAATTTGGTAGTGGACAAACTGGACCGACAGTCGTACAAGACGTACTCTGAACACGTCCTGCCTCCCGAGCCGCGCCAAATCGATCTGGAAACGACTGTGGGAAAATCTGACCAAACTATTTGGACCAAAACGGACGCTGATTAGACGAAGATTCGAGTTCCTGCAGTCACATTGCGAGCCGCTAACACCATCGTACGTGCCATATCGAGATTTCGGAAATAAAATCAAGCGGAAATTTGAGGATGCAGCAATGAAGCAAGTCGACAGTGAATCCCTGAAGTGTCTGGTATTCGTTTCTGGACTGACTGACTCTTCACACTCAGAGATGCGGCTCCGATTACTCAATAAAATCAACTGCATCAAAGAGAGCGATCCATCACCTTCACTGGATGACTTCATAAATGAGTGCGAAACCTTCATCACTCTCCGCGCCGACAATCGTACAATGGAAGGCAGAGAAGTGAATGCTGTTTATCACAACAAATCGTATCCGCAGAAGAACCGAAATCCTTCCCGCAACGTCAGCTTCCGCAATCGATCAACTTCCCGTGAGCAAGGACGAGAGAATGGTTCATCAACAAATCGCGGAAAATCACACTTGCAAGCGAGAAAGCCAAAATTCCGCCAACGAAGCCGGAATTTCCGTTGCAACAACGCGATTTCTGCAACATCGGACGCTCGTACGTACCTGAAAGTGGAAATACATGGAGTTTCCACACGACTGCAGCTCGACACAGGATCTGATCTGACAATGATTTCGCGCCGAATATGGAACGACATGGGATCTCCTGCACTCGAGCGAGCGACAGCGCTGGTCAGAACTGCTGATGGGTCACCGATGGACATTATTGGCAAATTCGAAGCCGAATTTACGATATTTGATCGGCATCACCGGACTACTGCTGGACGAGGAAGCTGCTACGTCACTGGAGTCAAGCAATTTACTGGGATTAGAATGGTGCGTACAGATGCCACAATACCGAGAGCTGAAGGAACAATACCACTGTCGACAAGCCACAGCCGCCTTGGAAAATGTGCGCCGCAACGCAGTGACAGATTTGAAGCATCGTTTCACCGACGTATTCGCACCTGGTCTCGGATGCTGTACGAAGACAAAGGCGAAGCTCTTCCTTAAACCTGATGTTCGACCTGTCTACAGACAGAAGCGACCCGTCCCGTTCGCTTCTCGACCGAATGTCGACGAGGAAATTGATAGATTACTGGCTGAAAACGTGCTATCGCCGGTCGACCATTCCGACTGGGCTGCTCCGATTGTCGTTGTGAAGAAAAGTAGCGGAGCAATTCGACTGTGTGCCGACTTTTCAACTGGTCTCAACGACGCCCTGATGCTGCACAAACATCCGCTGCCAACAGCTGAGGAAGTCTTTAACAAACTCAATGGTGGCGAACTCTTCTCGCAGATAGATCTTGCCGATGCTTATCTGCAAATCGAAGTGGACGAAAGTTCTAAGGAATTGCTGACTATCAACACCCACCGTGGTTTGTTCCGCTACAACCGCTTGCCGTTTGGAGTGAAGTCAGCTCCTGGAATTTTCAACAAGTCATAGACTCGATGATAGCTGGTCTTCCTGGAGTTGCGGCATATTTGGACGACGTCATCGTTACCAGTCGCACAAATGAAGAGCATCGCAACAATCTGGAAGCCTTATTCAAAAGGATTCACGACTATGGTTTTCGAGTCCGGATAGAGAAGTGCAACTTCATGATGACCGGAAATCAATTACCTCGGAGTTGTCATCGACAAACATGGACGCCGTCCGGACCCGAACAAAATCAGACCTATCACCGAGATGCCGCCGCCGAAAGCCGTGTCACAGCTCCGGTCATTTCTTGGTATGATCAATTACTACGGCACTTTTGTCAACGACATGCGTCTTCTACGAGCTCCTCTCGACGCCCTCCTGAAAAAGGATGCCAAATTCGAATGGAAATCTGAGCAACAAAAGGCATTCGACAGAGCCAAAGAGGTTCTCGCATCCTCTACTGCTGACTCACTACGACCCGAAACTGGAAATCATCGTCGCAGCTGACGCATCAGACTATGGAATTGGAGCAGTGATTCTACATCGTTTCGCTGATGGATCGGAGAAGGCCATTTGCCACGCCAGTCGAAGTCTCAACGATGCGGAGAAGAAATATGGTCAGATTGAGAAAGAAGGACTAGCGTTGGTTTTCGCAGTACGCAAGTTTCATCGATATTTGATGGGACGACATTTCACTCTTCTTACGGATCACAAACCTCTCCTAGCCATTTTCGGGAAGCAAGAATGGCATGCCTACGTACACCGCTAACCGACTTCTTAGATGGTCGCTGATTCTACTCGGATATGACTTTAAAATCGAGTACCGACGAACAACGGAGTTTGGTCAAGCCGATGCGCTATCTCGTCTCATCGCTAAACAAACCACTTCCATGGAGGATATCGTCATTGCGAAAGCCGCCCAAGAAGCAGAAGTCGCCTGTCTTTCTGTGAAAAATGTCCTGCCCATCGACATGGAAAGGATTGCCGAAGAAAGTGCAGAAGATGAAACATTGCGGAACGTTATGGACTGCGTTCGAACAGATTCCTGGCCGTCAAAACCAACTCCCGCAATTGCCAGGTATGCCACTCTGCGTAGGTCGCTTTCTCTCGGAAACGACTGTCTTTTCTTGGGCCCTCGCATCGTCATTCCTTTAGCTCTCCGTCAGCGTGTCCTGGACGTTTTTACATGAAGGACACCCAGGTCTCACAAGGATGAAAATGCTGGCAAGAGCATACGTGTACTGGACAAACATCACAAAGGATATTGAAGACTGCGTACGGCGATGTCAGAGCTGCCAAGAAGCCGCTAAAGCTCCAACCAAAGTAGAGCTATTTTCGTGGCCGATGGAAACGGAACCATGGAACCGCGTGCACATCGATTTCGCAGGACCTCTCAATGGAAAAATGTACCTCGTCATCGTGGATGCGTTTTCAAAATGGCCTGAGGTGATAGAAATGTCCTCATCGACAACAACTGCCACGGTTCGAGAGCTCACCCGACTTTTCGCTCAATTCGGGAACCCGAAAACCTTGGTATCGGACAATGGAAGTCAATTCACCTCACGAGACTTCGTCGAGTTCTGCAACGCTAATGGTATCGAACACGTGCGATCTCCACCGTTTCATCCACAATCGAATGGACAAGCGGAGCGATTCGTCGACACATTCAAAAGGACACTACGAAAGCTGGAAAATCAAGGAACAGTTTCAAATCCGCTGCAAGTTTTCCTGTCCACCTATCGACGAACACCATGTCCATCATCTCCTAATGGATTGTCGCCAGCAGAAAATTTTCTTGGACGAAAACCTCGAACCAAGCTCACAATGCTGACAACTCGAACTACAACCGATTCCACACGCAACGACGCCATGGAAGCGCAATTCAATCGTCACAATGGCGCTCGTGCAAAGAAATTCGAGCCTAACGACAGAGTGTGGATTCGAGACTACCGGGAAAATCAAAGGAAATGGATACCTGGAAAAGTCCTCGCCCGGCATGGCAACGCTGTCTACGATGTGCTGGTTGATGGATCGACACAAAGACGCCATGCGAATCAGATGCGTCTTAATGTGCCGGACTATGCGGAGCGGGAAATACTCGATCTTTTGGATTCGCCCCCAGAACCGTACCACAGACCGGATCTACCAACGACGCGAACGACAGGAGCTATGCCGCCGACAATCGTGACGGAATCGACCAAAGGAACCGAGTCTACACCGCCCACAACGACGCCTAGTACGACTTTGCAGCCAGTTCAACGACCGCAACGCGAGCGACGGCCACCCAGACGACTGGAAATGGATCCATCTGCACGATCTTATACATAGACTATTAGATGAATGTTAACTATTTATTCGTAATTTTGTCATAAATGTACCATTCATCTTAGGGGGGAGGTGTTGAGATATCTATTGGTCCTTCTTCCTTTTTGAATTGGATGTCTACTGTACTCTGATTCCAAGTGCAAGGCCGTGCCACTTCCGGGCACGCCCCCTCGTTCTCAAGCCATTATCCACTTCCGGTTGTACCAGGCTGTGCCACTTCCGGCCACGCCTCCTCTATTCTCAAGCCATTATCCACTTCCGGTTGTACCAGGCTGTGCCACTTCCGGCCACGCCTCTTTGTACTGTCGTAGCTCTATATAAGGAAATGTACTGTTCAGTGAATTAATTCGTTATCTCGTCAATAAACCTTACTGGAAGTTCGGTCTACAACACTGCACACCCCTACTGAGGTCTCACATAGTCAACCGACACTTCACCACATCCTGCGACGCCTTCTTATCGATGGTGCGCTTTGAACGAATACGCGCCGCGGTCAAGTACATCAACCCGCACAGCGTCCTCTTCCGAGCCGGACGTTCAAAGTACACTACCCTGGAGAGCAAGGTGTTTATATGGAATCTAAGAAAACAATGACTGATAACGAAAAACCCACCATTTTCATAAACTATTCTTGAGAGGCCGGTTTCCGAGTTTCAAACGCCCGTTAGGGGCCCAGAAGTCATTATGGTGAGTTCTGACAATTATTTTCGTCATTCCCGTGGCCGATTACCTCTAGTCACAACTTTTCGAGCGATTTGGTCCACGCCTTCCAAAAAAATGGTTTTCGACGGACGGAGGTGGAGGCGGAAGCGGAGGCGGTGGTGGAGAACGTTTTTGCGTACTTTGAGATGTCATAACTTTAGAAAGCGGGGACCAGTTGGGATGAAAAGTTGCACACATATGTAATTTCTTGCAGCGCGTCGAATAGTGTACAGCTCATACCTCTGTTGACGGTATGAATAGGTGATCTCATTGTAGGGCATCCGCGCGGGAAGAGATCAAAGCCAAATCCTGGTGAGCGCTTCGCGCTCACCACAATGTGGTTATCTCCTCAGACAGTTGCGATATGGACGGGTCGGAAGGATCTTCTCTGCGTCGGTCGTCACGTCGCTTAATGAGCTCCAGCGCTTCCTTTGGTGCATTAGGGTGGAATGTTCTAACACGACCGCTTGGGATGGCAGCTCTTGAGGCACTGCGTATGGTTTCGACGATGAACTTCTCCTTATCGTGCACAGTGCCTGTTAGCGGGTAGTTGGCAGCCCGGCTGAGTAACTCCTCCTTATAACAGATCCAGTTAGCCTTACGATAATCGCTCCAGCCGCGAAGCGGCTGGAGAGATTTGGTTTTGCCTAGGCCTTGTGATCACTTCTAATTTTATAAAGTAGTTTATAAAACCATTAAAACAAATTTTCTGCAGATTTCCTTCTGAATTTAAGTGGAGGGGTCCAAAAGACATCAGCTATCAAAATTTGGGCCGAATCGGTTCACAAATAACAAAGTTGTGAGCCCGAAAGCTTAGGAAAAATTCATGGTGTGCGCCGTAGGCCGTGAGCCGTGGGCCGTAGGCCGTAGGCCGTCACGCTTTTCATTCCTCACTGCTAGTATCCACTGCCAATGGTCACAGGCGGTCAATTTCAGGCAGGCAAGTTGGTAGGGGGACGCAGGCTGGTGAAAGTACATCTAGCTTCTGATGACGTCATCGGGACGTCGTGGAAAGTGCTTCTGGCTTCTGATGACGTCATCGGGACGTCGTGGAAAGTGCTTCTGGCTTCTGATGACGTCATCGGGACGTCGTGTAAAAAGCTTCTGGCTTCTGATGACGTCATCGGGACGTCGTGGAAAGTGCTTCTGGCTTCTGATGACGTCATCGGGACGTCGTGGAAAGTGCTTCTGGCTTCTGATGACGTCATCGGGACGTCGTGAAAAGTGCTTCTGGCTTCTGATGACGTCATCGGGACGTCGTGGAAAGTGCTTCTAGCTTCTGATGACGTCATCAGGACGTCGTGGAAAGTGCTTCTCGCTTCTGATGACGTCATCGGGACGTCGTGGAAAGTGCTTCTGGCTTCTGATGACGTCATCGGGACGTCGTGGAAAGTGCTTCTGGCTTCTGGTGACGTCATCGGGACGTCGTGGAAAGTGCTTCTGGCTTCTGATGACGTCATCGGGACGTCGTGGAAAGTGCTTCTGGCTTCTGGTGACGTCATCGGGACGTCGTGGAAAGTGCTTCTGGCTTCTGATGACGTCATCGGGACGTCGTGGAAAGTGCATCTAGCTTCTGATGACGTCATCGGGACGTCGTGGAAAGTGCTTCTGGCTTCTGATGACGTCATCGGGACGTCGTGAAAAGTGCTTCTGGCTTCTGATGACGTCATCGGGACGTCGTGGAAAGTGCTTCTGGCTTCTGATGACGTCATCGGGACGTCGTGGAAAGTGCTTCTGGCTTCTGATGACGTCATCGGGACGTCGTGAAAAGTGCTTCTGGCTTCTGATGACGTCATCGGGACGTCGTGGAAAGTGCTTCTAGCTTCTGATGACGTCATCGGGACGTCGTGGAAAGTACATTTTGCTTCTGATGACGTCATCGGGACGTCGTGAAAAGTGCTTCTGGCTTCTGATGACGTCATCGGGACGTCGTGAAAAGTGCATCTGGCTTCTGATGACGTCATCGGGACGTCGTGAAAAGTGCATCTGGCTTCTGATGACGTCATCGGGACGTCGTGGAAAGTGCTTCTGGCTTCTGATGACGTCATCGGGACGTCGTGAAAAGTGCTTCTGGCTTCTGATGACGTCATCGGGACGTCGTGGAAAGTGCTTCTGGCTTTTGATGACGTCATCGGGACGTCGTGAAAAGTGCTTCTGGCTTCTGATGACGTCATCGGGACGTCGTGGAAAGTGCTTCTGGCTTCTGATGACGTCATCGGGACGTCGTGAAAAGTGCTTCTGGCTTCTGATGACGTCATCGGGACGTCGTGGAAAGTGCTTCTGGCTTCTGATGACGTCATCGGGACGTCGTGAAAAGTGCTTCTGGCTTCTGATGACGTCATCGGGACGTCGTGGAAAGTGCTTCTGGCTTCTGATGACGTCATCGGGACGTCGTGGAAAGTGCTTCTAGCTTCTGATGACGTCATCGGGACGTCGGGGAAAGTGCTTCTGGCTTCTGATGACGTCATCGGGACGTCGTGGAAAGTGCTTCTGGCTTCTGATGACGTCATCGGGACGTCGTGGAAAGTGCTTCTGGCTTCTGATGACGTCATCGGGACGTCGTGAGAAGTGCTTCTGGCTTCTGATGACGTCATCGGGACGTCGTGGAAAGTGCTTCTGGCTTCTGATGACGTCATCGGGACGTCGTGGAAAGTGCTTCTGGCTTCTGATGACGTCATCGGGACGTCGTGAAAAGTGCTTCTGGCTTCTGATGACGTCATCGGGACGTCGTGAAAAGTGCTTCGGGCTTCTGATGACGTCATCGGAACGTCGTGAAAAGTGCTTCGAGTTTCTGATGACGTCATCGGGACGACGTGGAAAGTGCTCCGGGCTTCTGATGACGTCATCGGGACGTCGTGGAAAGTGCTCCGGGCTTCTGATGACGTCATCGGGACGTCGTGAAAGTGCTTCGGGCTTCTGATGACGTCATCGGGACGTAGTGGAAAGTGCTTCATGGCTTCTGATGACGTCATCGGGACGTCGTGAAAGTGCTTCTTGCTTCTGATGACGTCATCGGGACGTCGTGGAAAGTGCTTCTGGCTTCTGATGACGTCATCGGGACGTCGTGGAAAGTGCTTCTGGCTTCTAATGACGTCACCGGGACGTCGTGAAAAGTGCATCTGGCTTCTGATGACGTCATCGGGACGTCGCGAAAAGTACATCTGGCTTCTGATGACGTCATCGGGACGTCATGGAAAGTGCATCTGCCTTCTAATGACGTCACCGGGACGTCGTGTAAAGTGCTTCTGGCTTCTGATGACGTCATCGGGACGTCGTGGAAAGTGCTTCTGGCTTCTGATGACGTCATCGGGACGTCGTGGAAAGTATATCTGGCTTCTGATGACGTCATCGGGACGTCGTGAAAAGTGCTTCTGGCTTCTGATGACGTCATCGGGACGTCGTGAAAAGTGCATCTGGCTTCTGATGACGTCATCGGGACGTCGTGAAAAGTGCATCTGGCTTCTGATGACGTCATCGGGACGTCGTGGAAAGTGCTTCTGGCTTCTGATGACGTCATCGGGACGTCGTGAAAAGTGCTTCTGGCTTCTGATGACGTCATCGGGACGTCGTGGAAAGTGCTTCTAGCTTCTGATGACGTCATCGGGACGTCGTGAAAAGTGCTTCTGGCTTCTGATGACGTCATCGGGACGTCGTGGAAAGTGCTTCTGGCTTCTGATGACGTCATCGGGACGTCGTGGAAAGTGCTTCTGGCTTCTGATGACGTCATCGGGACGTCGTGGAAAGTGCTTCTGGCTTCTGATGACGTCATCGGGACGTCGTGTAAAGTGCTTCTGGCTTCTGATGACGTCATCGGGACGTCGTGGAAAGTGCTTCTAGCTTCTGATGACGTCATCGGGACGTCGTGGAAAGTGCTTCCGGCTTCTGATGACGTCATCGTGACGTTGTGGAAAGTGCTTCTTGCTTCTGATGACGTCATCGGGACGTCGTGGAAAGTGCTTCTGGCTTCTGATGACGTCATCGGGACGTCGTGGAAAGTGCTTCTGGCTTCTGATGACGTCATCGGGACGTCGTGAGAAGTGCTTCGGCTTCTGACGTCATCGGGACGTCGTGGAAAGTGCTTCTGGCTTCTGATGACGTCATCGGGACGTCGTGGAAAGTGCTTCTGGCTTCCTGATGACGTCATCGGGACGTCGTGAAAAGTGCTTCTGGCTTCTGATGACGTCATCGGGACGTCGTGAAAAGTGCTTCGGGCTTCTGATGACGTCATCGGAACGTCGTGAAAAGTGCTTCGAGTTTCTGATGACGTCATCGGGACGACGTGGAAAGTGCTCCGGGCTTCTGATGACGTCATCGGGACGTCGTGGAAAGTGCTCCGGGCTTCTGATGACGTCATCGGGACGTCGTGAAAGTACATCTGGCTTCTGATGACGTCATCGGGACGTCGTGAAAAGTACATCTGGCTTCTGATGACGTCATCGGGACGTCGTGGAAAGTGCTTCTGGCTTCTGATGACGTCATCGGGACGTGGTGGAAAAAGCTTCTGGCTTCTGATGACGTCATCGGGACGTCGTGGAAAGTACATCTGGCTTCTGATGACGTCATCGGGACGTCGTGAAAAGTACATCTGGCTTCTGATGACGTCATCGGGACGTCGTGAAAAGTGCTTCTGGCTTCTGATGACGTCATCGGGACGTCGTGAAAAGTACATCTGGCTTCTGATGACGTCATCGGGACGTCGTGGAAAGTGCTTCTGGCTTCTGATGACGTCATCGGGACGTCGTGAAAAGTGCTTCTGGCTTCTGATGACGTCATCGGGACGTCGTGGAAAGTGCTTCTGGCTTCTGATGACGTCATCGGGACGTCGTGAAAAGGGCTTCTGGCTTCTGATGACGTCATCGGGACGTCGTGGAAAGTGCTTCTGGCTTCTGATGACGTCATCGGGACGTCGTGAAAAGTGCTTCTGGCTTCTGATGACGTCATCGGGACGTCGTGGAAAGTGCTTCTGGCTTCTGATGACGTCATCGGGACGTCGTGGAAAGTGCTTCTGGCTTCTGATGACGTCATCGGGACGTCGTGGAAAGTGCTTCTGGCTTCTGATGACGTCATCGGGACGTCGTGGAAAGTGCTTCTGGCTTCTGATGACGTCATCGGAACGTCAAGAAAAGTGCTTCTGGCTTCTGATGACGTCATCGGGACGTCGTGGAAAGTGCTTCTGGCTTCTGATGACGTCATCGGGACGTCGCGGAAAGTGCTTCTGGCTCCTGATGACGTCATCGGGACGTCGTGGAAAGTGCTTCTGGCTTCTGATGACGTCATCGGGACGTCGTGGAAAGTGCTTCTGGCTTCTGATGACGTCATCGGGACGTCGTGGAAAGTGCTTCTGGCTTCTGATGACGTCATCGGGACGTCGTGAAAAGTGCTTCTGGCTTCTGATGACGTCATCGGGACGTCGTGAAAAGTGCTTCGGGCTTCTGATGACGTCATCGGAACGTCGTGAAAAGTGCTTCGAGTTTCTGATGACGTCATCGGGACGTCGTGGAAAGTTTTCCGGGCTTCTGATGACGTCATCGGGACGTCGTGGAAAGTGCTCCGGGCTTCTGATGACGTCATCGGGACGTCGTGAAAGTGCTTCGGGCTTCTGATGACGTCATCGGGACGTCGTGGAAAGTGCTTCGGGCTTCTGATGACGTCATCGGGACGTCGTGGAAAGTGCTCCGGGCTTCTGATGACGTCATCGGGACGTCGTGGAAAGTGCTTCGGGCTTCTGATGGCGTCATCGGCACGTCGTGAAAACTGCTTCGAGTTTCTGATGGCGTCATCGGAACGTCGTGGAAAGTGCTCCGGGCTTCTGATGACGTCATCGGGACGTCGTGGAAAGTGCTTCGGGCTTCTGATGACGTCATCGGAACGTCGTGGAAGGTGCTCCGGGCTTCTGATGACGTCATCGGGACGTCGTGGAAAGTGCTTCGGGCTTCTGATGACGTCATCGGAACGTCGTGGAAAGTGCTCCGGGCTTCTGATGACGTCATCGGGACGTCGTGAAAAGTGCTTCGGGCCTCTCGTGACGTCATCGGGACCTCGTGGAAAGTGCTTCTGGCTTCTGATGACGTCATCGGGACGTCGTGGAAAGTGCTTCTGGCTTCTGATGACGTCATCGGGACGTCGTGAGAAGTGCTTCTGGCTTCTGATGACGTCATCGGGACGTCGTGGAAAGTGCTTCTGGCTTCTGATGACGTCATCGGGACGTCGTGGAAAGTGCTTCTGGCTTCTGATGACGTCATCGGGACGTCGTGAAAAGTGCTTCTGGCTTCTGATGACGTCATCGGGACGTCGTGAAAAGTGCTTCGGGCTTCTGATGACGTCATCGGAACGTCGTGAAAAGTGCTTCGAGTTTCTGATGACGTCATCGGGACGTCGTGGAAAGTGCTCCGGGCTTCTGATGACGTCATCGGGACGTCGTGGAAAGTGCTCCGGGCTTCTGATGACGTCATCGGGAAGTCGTGAAAGTGCTTCGGGCTTCTGATGACGTCATCGGGACGTCGTGGAAAGTGCTTCGGGCTTCTGATGACGTCATCGGGACGTCGTGAAAGTGCTTCGGGCTTCTGATGACGTCATCGGGACGTCGTGGAAAGTGCTTCGGGCTTCTGATGACGTCATCGGCACGTCGTGAAAAGTGCTTCGAGTTTCTGATGACGTCATCGGAACGTCGTGGAAAGTGCTCCGGGCTTCTGATGACGTCATCGGGACGTCGTGGAAAGTGCTTCGGGCTTCTGATGACGTCATCGGAACGTCGTGGAAAGTGCTCCGGGCTTCTGATGACGTCATCGGGACGTCGTGGAAAGTGCTTCGGGCTTCTGATGACGTCATCGGAACGTCGTGGAAAGTGCTCCGGGCTTCTGATGACGTCATCGGGACGTCGTGAAAAGTGCTTCGGGCCTCTCGTGACGTCATCGGGACTTCGTGGAAAGTGCTTCGAGTTTCTGATGACGTCATCGGGACGTCGTGAAAAGTGCTTCGGGCTTCTGATGACGTCATCGGGACGTCGTGGAAAGTGCTTCGAGTTTCTGATGACGTCATCGGGACGTCGTGGAAAGTACTCCGGGCTTCTGATGACGTCATCGGGACGTCGTGGAAAGTGCTTCGGGCTTCTGATGACGTCATCGGGACTTCGTGGAAAGTGCTTCGAGTTTCTGATGACGTCATCGGGACGTCGTGGAAAGTGCTCCGGGCTTCTGATGACGTCATCGGGACGTCGTGGAAAGTGCTTCGGGCTTCTGATGACGTCATCGGGACGTCGTGGAAAGTGCTCCGGGCTTCTGATGACGTCATCGGGACGTCGTGGAATGTGCTTCGGGCTTCTGATGACGTCATCGGGACGTCGTGGAAAGTGCTTCGGGCTTCTGATGACGTCATCGGAACGTCGTGGAAAGTGCTCCGGGCTTCTGATGACGTCATCGGAACGTCGTGAAAAGTGCTTCGGGCTTCTCGTGACGTCATCGGGACGCGTGAAAAGTGCTTCGGGCTTCTGATGACGTCATCGGAACGTCGTGAAAAGCGCTTCGGGCTTCTGATGACGTCATCGGGACGTTGTGAAAAGAGCTTCGGGCTTCTGATGACGTCATCGGGACGTCGTGAAAAGTGCCTCGAGTTTTTGATGACGTCAACGGGACGTCGTGAAAAGTGCGGGACTATACCAGACGGGGGGGGGCATTCAAGATTCAAATCAGAAATGGAATGAACCACCGATCTATAACGCTAGCAATCGAAGTATTTCTACAGAACTTCATCAACAACAAGGATTAATAGCAGCATCAAGCATCTTTTATCAGGTTTTCCAGTCATTTTCATGAGAAAATCGTGGGTGCCCCTCCCCCGTCTAGAATAGTCCCAAAAGTGCTTCGGGCTTCTGATGACGTCATCGGGACATCGTGAGAAGTGCTTCGGGCGTTTGATGACGAAATCGGGACGTCGTGAAAAGTGCGGGACTATCCTAGACAGGGGGGGGGCACTCAAGATTCAAGTCAGAAATGGAATGAACCACCGATCTATAACGCTATCAATCGAAGTATTTCTACAGAACTTCATCAACAACAAGGATTGATAGCAGCATCAAGCATCTTTTATCAGGTTTTCCATTCATTTTCATGAGAAAATCGTGGGTGCCCCCCCCCGTCTAGGATAGTCCCAAAAGTGCTTCGTGCTTCTGATGACGTCATCGGGACGTCGTGGAAACCCGGATAGTGGGCAGGTGTTCGGGACCCGTTGCTGGTCATCCGAAAAGTTGTGAAGACTACCCCGTAGAGTGAGCAGGAGCCCAGACTCGATGATGGCCATCCGAAAAATAATGCAGGATACCCCAAAGAATCAGCAAGAGTCTTGAGCTTTGCGCTAGTTGTCTCAAATAGTGTGCTGGATGCCTCGGAATTTGCGCAGGAGTATGAGAACACCTTGCAAAATTTTTGTAAAAGTGTAAGGATGACAAGCATGGCGTGCAGAAAGCTTGAGATGTTATGTAGGTCATTGTTGCCAGGCTGCTTTTCAGTTTCGTAACGCGGTTAGGTCATTCACACAACCCCATTTTGAGTGCTCCCTCATTCTTCTTCACCAGCCTACTGATTTTTTCTGCAATAAATGGTACTTGCTTATCAGCATCCAAATTCAAAAACAAATTGTTAGAACTATCTCCATTCGCAGCTCAGCAGAGCTTTTTCATATCAAATTCATGGAATCGATGCGGCTGTTCTGCGAAGGAATGGGGTGGCGGAAACGAAATAATGAAAATGTAAAACTGCTTTGTTCCACTGATGTGAAAGTGTCCAGATGGAATGGAAGGTAGTTTCTGACTGTGCAGGTTTTGAGTTAGTTTCATTTGAAAGCAAAGAACTGCAGGCAGATTCTGCATCCGGCTGTAGGCCAGCAGGCTTTCATGATTATCGACCGGGTTGGCTACGTCTGAGCGACCAAATATAACCGGGGCCTAAGGCCCCTGTCAGAGTTGGTTGAGAAAATCACCGTGGCCGACCCGTTCGATACGTATGAAAAACATGGAAGGTGCAAATAACACCCGGTGTAGCCAGATGTGGCTGACGCGATCAATATGAATGAATTATGTGGAACGATATCATGGATATCATTCATTTCTTAGCTTATATCATGTGAACATCGGTCTTGTCAGCCACATCGAGTGATTTCTCTGAGATAGTTTTACAACAGTTGGGTCATTGATTCTTGTGACCACAGAAAGAGGACTGATCTAGTGGGGAGATGAAGAGGTCTTTGCTCGAAATTCTTGCATGGGATATTACAGCGTAATATCAAGAAAAAGTGAACAATTCTGTAAAAAAGGGGTCTCCCAAGCAAAAGTGGTTTGGTTCGCGTTACAAATGTTTCAACAAAAAGGGAACAATAGGAAAGCGGAATGAGGAGAGTCTACAAAAAATGAACAATATCCTCCAAGAACTCTTTTCTTTGTCGAAACTTCTAAACAGCGGAAACAAACCGTTGTGGTATTTTACGAGGAATAATTGAATGCTTTCCTAAAACAATTTGACATCATCTCCTCTTTTAATGAAAGCTATCAGGTACATACACATGCATATATACATATTTTATCGACAATCACATAATCAAAGTCCTTTATGGAGCCAAAAGCGCTTCCTCATAGAGAACCGCAACGGTTTGTTTCCGCTGTTTGGAAGTTTCGAAAAAGAAAAGAGTTCTTGGAGGATATTGTTCATTTTTTGTAGACTCTCCTCATTCCGCTTTCCTATTGTTCCCTTTTTGTTGAAACATTTGTAACGCGAACCAAACCACTTTTGCTTGGGAGACCCCTTTTTTACAGAATTGGTGTAGGTTTTGCTACGGGAACCTGTGAAAGGAGCAAGTTGACTATTTAGAGAAAGATCCAGTAATGTGCATAAAGGAATATGATAACTTGACATAGCCACAGCAGTAGACCAGTTTTACGACATGGCAAGACAGGAAGATACAAATGTGATGTCCGGTGAAGAGGGCCTACCAGTCGAAAGAAAACGAGTTGGAGCATCCTCATTAATAGGAACCAGGTCACAATCATCAGCAAGGAGTTCAAGAAGTTCACCCCTTTCATCAGGATCTAATGAGGAGAACCAGGAAGGCGAGTGAGCATTAAAATCACCAGCTATTACAACCGATTGAGACGAAAGCACAGTGTGAACATTGTGTAAATAGGGAGTGGGGTCAAACGAATAGGGACACGAGGTGGAAGGAGGGATATAAACATTGACAATATCTAGTGGACAACTTTGCATTACAATATGTTGAGCAAGAATTACAACAGTAAGCATCAGAGTAGTCATTGTAGCTGGTTAACCCCGAACATTTGAGGTGCACCCAGCCGAGACAGCCACCGCACTGTATACTTGCATGTTGAGCAGATACTCCGCAATGACAGCAGGGATATCGCGGATTCTTGTTGCGCGGTCCCGGGTTCCTTTCAATGCCAGCTCGTAACAGTAGGATATGAAGGAGTGCATCAGCCAGCCATTTACGCTCCCATTTCAAAAAAAACTCCTTGTGGAGTAGTTGAGGCTCGGTTGATGAGCCGGCTTGGTAGTCGACTCCACAGATCTATAGATGGCAAATTGCCAAGCAAGAAACCTGGTCCCGGGCGACCCGTCGCTGCTCGTCTGGGTCGCCCGAAATGGTGAATCGGGTCGCGAGAAAATTTGTTCATTGTAGATTAGTCGTCCGCAACGTACATTCACACGCAAGTTCGCTGCACCGGGAAGGCAATTTTCATCATCCGGGTGGCTGGTAACAATCGAGGGGTTAGCGGGTCGCCCGGAAAGGTTGGCGGGTCGCCCGGAACGGGATCTGGCCCCGATTTTGAGGGTCCGGGTGGCCCGAAATGCAGTTTATTTGCACCGGGAAGGCCGGAACGAAGTTCTGAGAAACGTGTGCAGCGACACAAACTCGTCCGATTGGGGGGCGCACCGGGATAGCCTTCAAAGCCGTTTTTATTGATTTCTGGCCAGTTTTCGTTGCTTTCTTCGACCCTATCCTCTCAAGCATCTGCCAACTTTGCGTGTCACAACGAGACCTCGAGAACGAGATTTATCGTGAACACTGCGGACCAGACTTATGTGTAATGAACAGCTCATATACGAAATCACCAACAAAAAACATCTAGTGCAGGCTATAAAAGGGCGAAATTCACTTGGTTCCTACGCGTGCTGGTGGGGAGCGGAGGGTAGAGACGGTGAGAGAGCGTAGGGCAGACGGAGGCCGAGACGGCGCGCGCGCCTCGAGTGATGTGAATTTCGTCGTTTTATAGAGGGTAGCAACGAGGGAAAAACTACCAGTATTTCGGTCAGATCTTCTTCTTCTTTGCAGCCGCAGGAAGGTTTTTTCAAAGGTTCAAGAAACGGGCGACTGAAACCGGATTCGTCCACAAATCCATTGTTGTCAGAGTGGTCGGCCTCTTTGGGCAATCAAATAGGTGTTCAGTTGTGTGGCCACGGCTACCACAGTCCGGGCACTCGTCAGGCTTACTGCGATCGATCTTATGCAAGTATGACATCAGCATAGGGGAATGACCGCAGCGTAACGAGGCAAGGGTACTTCTAGCCCGCCTACCGAGTTCCATCTCGGTGTTGCTGACTATGGGTGGAACGACCCCCAATATGGGATCGACGGTCATCCTACTCAAGTGATCCCTGACGAACCTGGTGTGCTCCGCCCGTAAAAGACGCAGACGATCCAGTTGGGAGTCCGTCCATCTTTGTATATTGACTTTCTCGGGAGCATCCGCAAAAGGCCTTCTGATATGTCTCTCTCTCACGGGATTCATGATCCTTCTTGATGGGTGGTCAGGCTGCTTGACAATGTTAATAACCAGTTGCTGCGCTTGGAGTTGGCAGTGCTCCTTATCCGGCAGAATTCGGGCTTCAGCATGAAGATGTTCCACTGGGGTGCTTTTAGCACACCCTGTGGCAATCCGGAAGTGCAGCATTTTGAACTCGCTGCATCTTTGTCCACGATGAATCCGATATCATGTGCTGCCATAACGTTGCAGCGTACTCCAATGCCGGCTGCAATATTGCCTTGTAGGTGGTCAAAATTGTCTCCTTGCTACTTCCCCACGACGTTCCTCCCAGAGCTCGTAGAACGTTGAGCTTTGCTTTCACTGTAGCCTGTTTCTGCTCAGTATTCTTGTGGAACCCCAACGAAGGATCCAATACTAGGCCGAGCAGCTTAGGGAAACGTGCGGCAGGCAGACGAGCGTCTTCCCAATTCACAACGGGGTGAGCGCAGTGGTCCTTAGGGTCAGTGGAGAAAACTGATACAGATGATTTAGCGGCAGAGACAGTGAGCATCATATCATCGAGAAAGCTCTTCAGAGCGAAGAGGTAGCTATTGATCTTGCGTGCAGCTATATTAATGTCTCTGTCTCGGCACAAGATGGTGATGTCATCCGCATACGCAACGACTTTGATGTCACTTGGGGGGACGGGCAAGTCTTCCGCGTAACGACTGAACAGAGCAGGCGATATGACTCCTTCTTGAGGAAAACCGGCAGCGATCGGAATGCTATTAGAGACATGTCCCTGAAACAGCACTTTTGCTCGGCGTCCTTTAATGAGTGCGGAAATCCATCGCTTCTGCCAAGGCGGGATGGTGGACCTCAAAAGCTTCTCAGACAGTATGCCTAAGTTGACATTGTCAAATGCCTTCATGAGGTCCAGGGCTACTCCAACAGTGCGTTGAGGCCTTCCGGCGTCGAAGCCATCCAAAACATAGCTCACAATCTCCAGCAGCGCCGTGGTGGTAGAGTGTAATTTGCGGAATCCATGCTGGTGCTGCTGATTGTTATTATGCTCGGCCAGCTCCTTGACGACCAGTTTCTCAGCGGCTTTGGCGATTGGTGATAAAAGACTTATTGGCCTGTATCCCTTAGCCGTGGAGGGCGATTTACCTGGCTTGGGCAACGGGATGACGCTTGCCATTTTCCAGTCTTGCGGTAAGATGCACGTTCGAAAGGATGTGTTGATGACGTCAGCCAGAATTGGCATAATCTCACTCGGTAGTTTCTTCAAGACACCACGTCGGCGCGCTCGCCTAGCGCTGGTCGCCGACGGAAAGATAGCGGGGGGCGAGCTATTGAATATGGCTTCCGCTTGAAATTCATGCCATGCTTGAACTTTCGCTTCGGTTATCCGGTGTTTTTGTCTGCAGGGGGGGGCTATCGTTTAGCACTTGGCCACACCCATTTTTCCGTGCCGCCGCGCAATTTAAACACTAACCCAGGGTTCAAAATCAGGAGATTAGTTGCGGCATAAAAAAATGGGCGTGGCCAAGTGCGATATTATAGAGCCTCCCCCCTCTCCTCTGCTGCGATGGCACCGGTTATTCTTTAACAGTAACACTACATATTTTTAAACATCTCAGAGTCCAGGATTGTCAAGAATGACTTAATACAGTCAGTGTCAAATAATAAAAAATTTCAGAACTTCAGGTGTTTCTTCTGATTAATTTATACCAAATAGAGCCATATTTCCAAATAACGAAATCAAAATTTTCTAAACCTCAACGGAAACTAGGGTGCCCATGTCGATCAAATATTCAATATATCCAGCCAGTGATGAAGCGAATTTTTTTCTGAAAATCTCTTTGTGGCGAGCTGCAGAGGAGGGAAACGGAACGAAAGCATCGCCAAGGAGCTTTTTTCTTGTATATGGAGTTCACTCGGGATATTCACTAATTCCTTATTTCGAATATTCCGATCATTTGGGGAGCTCAATTATTAAACTGTTTGAAATTTAGAGAGTTTAGTTATTAAACTGTTTGAATAATCAGTTAGCTTCCTCGGAAACATCTCGCTTTGAACCTTTCGTGACCTTCCTTTTGTCGCAGCGGGGCCTGACCCTGTATTCTCACCCTCTATTTCACCACAGCGTGTGTTCCCCCGCACCCAACTCGCTTTTCTCGTTTTTTAGTTCACGATAGTCTATTTATGTGATATGGCCATAAAATGGAAGAGCGGTGAGATTTTATTCACAAGCCGCTCTTCTCCGGGGGTCAGTGGCACACTATGAGGTGGGTAGGCAGGTTTACCGGCTATGAATATATACTCGCCGGTAACCTTCACGACGGCTGCGGAGTGTAACTCGTCCAGTGCGTGTGCTGCTCGTGGGTCTCAGAGAGGGGTTGAAACTTCTGGGACCGCGAAACCTTTATGCGTCTAACGAATACTACACTGTCCCAAAAAAAGCGAATCCCAAATTAGGTTGCCTAGATAGGCTATGAAGTGAGCTCGATGGACGAGTTGTCCGTCAGAAGACCGACTCGTCTAAACACAACTTAGCTAATGCTTATTTGTGCACTTATCCCCTGATTCCGAGCCGAATTGTGACGAAACTATTAACTACGACCCCCGCAGCCGCTGTGACGCTTCCCATCGAGTTGAAAATGACTATATCAAGTTTGAGCTCAGCAGTATTGCAAAAACAAATCAAACAACAAACAGCAACAGAAGAATAATGAGAATGGTGAGATGTAGGCGAAAATTCGGGAAATGTTGCGAAACACTTTAAAGGACGATAGCAATTCAGCGGGCGATTCGCTAGCAAACAGCTCGCGACCCGCTATACCACCTCTCCTCGCGCTCGCGACCCGCTATACCCATAGCGGGTGGCGAGCGAAGACGAGGGGGTAGCGGGTGGCGAGCTTGTCGAAATGAGAGGTGAGCGGGTGGCGAGCGAGGCCCGAAATGCGCGCGGGTGGCGAGCTCCGACTTCCTGAGGCCTTGCGAATCGCGTCGGTCAAGTGACGTTCCTTCTGGTGCACGTTTCCATTCCATGGGTAGTCATCCACATGGCGAACTGCCACCTCCCTGAACAAGCGCCAGTCTGCAAGGCAAAGATTTAGATAAGACCTTTGACGGATACCTGAATAAGGAGCAAGAGAATTAGAGAGATCGACATGGACAAAGACGGGGATATGATCACTGGACAGAGTTGTAGCGGTCGACCAAGAGCAGGCGCTGGAGAGATTAGATGATACAAGAGAGATGTCTGGACTAGAGGATCGGCCGTTGGCCGGGAGACGAGTGGGCTGATCATCGTTGAGAATGACCAGATCGCACTCCTCCGCCCATTCTTCGACGTCTTCTCCTCTAGCGTCAGTGTCAAGCGACGAGCAGAATGTATGAGCATTGAAATCGCCTGCAAAGACAACAGAGGGTGAAAGGGAGCAGTCGTACAACTGCTTGAGTGAGGGAATAGGGTCGTAAGATTAGGGACAGGACGTGGTAGGAGGGATATAGATATTAAAAAGAGATAGAGGAGTTTTAAGAGCGAGGTGGATAGGTAGGCACTCAAGAGTACCGTCCGATGGGTGTTTGGTGTGATATGAGAGGGTAGATTTGATAGTACGAAAGTGGAAACTCCTCCGCCGTGAGATGACCTTGGAGCATGATAAGCAGTATAGCCAGGAATGTTAGGGTGACGAGCGGTAGTAGAAGGAGAAAGCTTTGTTTCCTGAACCATTATGACATCAGGATGATGAGTACGAGAAAAAAGAGAGAGTTCAGAGTTGCTGGGGGCAGAGCACAGAACACAACGGAAGGAGGAGTCGTGATGCCTCACAGAACTGAGACCCGAACAGGAGAGATGCACCCACCTTTGGCATCCGAAGCACTGGACGCTTGTTTTACTCCATGTGACATCCTTGCCGCACATGGCGCATGAGTACTTCTGAGCGGGTCCTGGATTCCTCTCGACGCCGGCCATTTGCACTAGAATCCTTAGGAGAGCTGCAGCCAGCCAGCATCTCTCCCATGACAAAAACCCTCCACGCGGAGGGGTTGACGTCGGTTTGCACGGAGGTAGTCTTCTTTCCTCCACACTGCCACGGCACGAACGTACGACATCTCGGCAGCATTTCGGTCAGATAAAGCAATGGATTCAAAGCAGATATACGTATAGCCCGTACTGGCGAGAGTAAAAGTGACTGCTCCGTGAAGGATTAGCGCTCACTAGGTTCGTTCTCGAAGTATTCAGTTGCAAGTTTCCTGAACGCCTGATGACTTACAGGGATGGATTTGAGCCTCCCGAGCCGTTCAAAGGCTGGAGTCGCCCTATTAATAAAGAAAAAGCGCCTGCAGTTAAGGTTCGAGTTTTTTGCGTAGAATTTTTGAAGCTCCTCCCCTGGTACTTGATGTTCTCACCTCGACAATACACTGAGGCCGGAGACCAAAGTCCGGCTTATACAGGATTTTGTGCAGCAGTAGTAAGTCATTAAACTTTCTTCTTATCAAAAGAGATTGCAAGTTGAGCTCACTATTCCTGGTTTCTGCAGATGGCATTTGTTGATAATGGCAAAATCCAAGCTTCCTGATCATTAACTTCCTTGTGAACCCGTTTTGCACCTTTTCAAGTCTAACTATGCTCTTCTTTTTGTGCGGAAAGTACACCGGTGTCCCATACTCAAGAATAGGTCTCACATAGGTTTTGTAGGCTCTAAGTAGCACCGCGCTGCTTCTTGTCCCCAGTCCCCTGAATATATTATTGACGGCCACGGTGGCTCTGGCAGATACCGATTCGCAGTGTTTGTCAGAACTGAGGTTTCGTGTGGGGATAAATCCCAGGTCGGTGATCTGCTCGACATTCTCGATCTCAGTCCCTTCGACATTTTAGGTATGACAGTTATTCGAAGAACCCAGGTGGAGAGTTTTCGTTTTTTCCTTCGATAACGCTAAGTCCCATTCATGAGACCAGACCGCCATTGCGTCTATTGCATTTTGAATTGCCTCAATGTCCTCCCTGGAGCCCGCCCGGCGAAATTTTTTTTATATCGTCTGCAAACGCACAGAAATCTACTCCAAACCCACTGAGTAAGTCCCGCAGCTTGTGCGTGTATATATTGAACAGAATCGGTGAAAGAACTCCACCCTGCGGAACTCCACTACACACTGGGTGATTCTGCGAATACGAAGTGTTCACTCGAACCGAAAAGGTCCTATGCTCCAAAAATGAGGTAATCCAAGCAACTATGCGCGGGTGTACGCCTACCATTGTTAACTTTTGTATTAGCTTATGATGTGGGACTTTGTCAAATGCCTTGGAGAAATCGAAAAAAACAACATCGACATTACTACCTTGGTCTAAAAGAGACGTCCAGTTGTTTAGGGCTTCACTCATAGCTGTCACAGTTGACTTACCCTTTTGAAAGCCATGCTGATGGGGGGAAATAACCGAACAATTTTCGAGATGTGCTCCTATTCTCTTCTTTAGAATTTTTTCGAACAACCTAGCGAACAATGACGTTATACTAACCGGTCTGTAGTTGGAAAGCTCTGTGAATGGCGCCTTTTTAGGAAGAGGAGTGACATAAGATAATTTCCATCGATTCGGAACCTCACTTGTCATAAAGCTTAAGTTGAAAATGAACTCTATCGGTCCCGCTATTTTATGAGCGACTTTCTTCAAGAACATCAGAGGGATATCATCCGGCGTTCTTGAAGATGAATTCGGCCATTTCAATAGTTCAGTTATAATTTCTTCCTTATAGAACCAACATGAATCTTGCATCACCTCGATGTTCCGGGAAACCAGCCCTGCTTGGTCCAGTGTAGAAGCCCTTGAAAATGAATGTTCGAATGTATTTGCCAGAAGTTCTGCCTTGTCCCTGTCAGCCCTGAGGATATTTCCGTCAGACGTCTTAAGCGCTCCAATGGTTTTTTTATCATTCATTCTGGAGTTCAAAAGCTTGTAAAACGCATTCCTATCTTCCGACTCGATGACTTTCTTCTCTATGCTACCGTTGTACTTTTTAAGCTTGCGTTCGAACTTACCATTTATGTCCTTGAACTTTGCCTAGCTAGCGGTGGTATTATATTCTTTTGCAGCAAACCATGCATCTGTGCGCAACCCTTGAAACGCCTTGAGGTATGGGGGAAGCCTGCGGTGACGGCTAGGAACCATGTGCATCGGTACAAAATGTTCAATGCAGTGGTGGATTATGGCAGTCAAAATTTCGTATTTTCCATTAACCGTAGCCTCTGACTGAAAAGAACTATACCAGTCAACATTCATCAGGCACTCCTTTATCAGGTCAAAATGAGCTGCCTTGACATTTCTTTTCATCTCTTTCATGGTATTTTGTTTACGAAGCTTGAGCCTTTACTGAACCAAGGAGTGGTCACTCTAACCCAGTGGAGGCAAGACACTTGTATTCGACACGAAATCAGTTTCAGAGCAGAGCACCAAATATGATATTACCCCCACTATTCTCCGATTTAACATACTGCGACAGAGAATGAGTGCAGCACACATTCAAAAAACTCCTGGGGTGGTATGCTCCAAGGGAATGGCGAGGGAATCTGGGGGGAAGCGGCAGGGATGATGCCGCGCGCGGCGAGGGAACACTCTGACGTTCACCATAGAAACGTTATCAGCTGTGGCATTGATAACAATGCAATGGATAGCACTGTTCCGTATCGATCAAATTCCCCCACGATTCCCTCGGCATCCCCCAGCCCTCCCTTTGAAGAATTCAAGTTGAAAGGATCGTCTGCGGGACAGGGGCTGTCTACACACCGAGGGAGGAGTTGTCCCGTTTTTGCAGTTTGAAACGTCACGCCACTAAACGCGAGAGAAGCGGTCCCGAGTGGAATTAGAACCGCAAAAGTTGGAACAACTCCTCCCTCGGGGGTGGTATACCTTGAGTACACGGGTTACGGTAGCTATACCATACCCAGTATTACTGACAGCCCATGACCCCAGATTACATATTGACAGCTCATGACCCTCGAGATTACTCTCACTCAGGAGCTGGCCATCTTGTCATCGATTGCTCAGCAACACTAGATGAATTCTCTGATTAACGATTACTGGAACAATTTTTAATTTTTTTAAAAATTTTCAAATTTTTAAAAACACGCAAAAAAGTCGCTTCAAAAACGAGTTATAGCAAATGAAATGTGCTAAGTTCAATGAAATGATTCTTGAAGCGTGAAAATTCCAAATTCATCCCGAAATTGAAGAAAGAAATTTTCAAAAAAAATCAAATTTCGATAAAAATCTTATCCAAAAGAGATCCAAACAAATACATAGCGCTGAGTTTGATTGAATGTAAAGTAACAAAAATGTAAAGTCCCATGTAACATGGAACGATTTTACGCTGGCGAACGCTTCGAGGAAGTATGCGTAAATATACCCAATGGGGAAGGATTGATCATTATCAATCATGTACCCTCTATTAAACGTCGTAATTCACTTCAATCGAGGCGCGAGCGGCGCGCGCGACGCCTCTGCCTCCGTCTGCGCCAGCTCTCTCACTGTCTCTAACCTCCGCTCCGCACCAACATGCATAGGAACCATTTGAATTTCGCCGTTTTACAGCCAGTATCCGTATCACCTTAACTTTTTGAACAACATACCTATGGACTTCTATGTGCAGCCAAACTTATTGTTAGCTCAACAGGAGACAGGTTAGATAGTCAACATAAATTTGCGCTGTTCTTTTCTCCCCGAGTATTCGACGGAATCATTTTCGACGGAACTCATTTTTTTTACCAATTTATCCATTTTTTTTCGTGAATTCATGAAATTTCGAGGAAAACTCTACGAAGCCTCTACTCCCCGAATTTCCAGCGGAACCGTTGATAAATCATTCTTTTACCAATTTTATCCATTTTTTTTTTCGTGAATTCATGAAATTTCTTGAAATTAATTTTAATAACTAGAAACTGATAAAACTGCTAATTCATGAAATGGATTTTTTGAAATGTAATAATGTAATAATTCGCATGTAATATTGAAATAATCTGCATGTAATAATGTAATAATTTGCATGTAAAAATGTTATAAATTCCATGTAATAAATACTTAAACTTCTGCAATTTAACTTTCACCCAGGTAAAGCCCAGAATACCTGATTGAAATTAAAGTGCGTTGAAACAGAACCTCGCTTGAGTTTTAAAACCATTACAGATAGATTAAGCTTGAAAAACTACCCCAGCTTCATACCTCCTATGAAATTCTAGCCCATATTGGTAGAATTGGCAGTGAGCCAAGAAGAGAGGGCGTCACGATTCAAATTTGGTCGATAATGCGGATAGCACAGCCACGTGACCCCGTTTGGGTCACTGGCATGGAAGGAGAGGGGATACGATACCATCTTGGGTGTCAATAATACAAACTACAGTATCCTACAGTATTACTGACAGCCGGCTTGCTGACAGCCGCTAGCAGGTGTACTCAAAGTCTCCCGTCCCTCCCTCGGTGTATAGAGAGCCCCTGTCCCATCGTCTGCTTTCTCTTCTCTCTTATATTTTGGTTGTCAAATTATTTAATGTTCAATTTATTGCGGTTTTGATCACTATAATTATTTCACGTGAGTTTATAATTTTTTTGTTGCTCTAGCTTTATTGCTTTTAATTTTGAGTTTCTGCTTTCGACAATTACAGTTTTCTTTTTTTTTTTGGTGAAACTCTTCTTTCGATTTCTTTTTGATTCATTCTTTCGAATAACTTTTTACGAATTTTCAAATGCACTCTTATGTTTGTGTATTCTCACAAGGCGGAAAACAGCTGAGTGCAGTTGTTTCTACTCGCTATATTTATCTAACATTCTCTCCCCGCATTATTCTGGTAATTTATTTTCATGGAAAATTTTTGCAAAATTACTTACATATAAGAGTTTGTTTGCCGCGTGTGGGTTCGAATGCAATTCGGCGATTTTTTTTTCGTTTGAGTTTTCTCTCGGTTTGTGTCTTGTTTTGTGGAACTACCAATTGCTAATTCATCCGGTCGGCAGTACAAAAACAGAAAAACCAGGAAAAAATGCCTTCCTATATTGTGTTCGACACCGTCCATGGTTTCCAAACCCTCACGAATCATTTTCGAAAACATTTTCAGGACGGAGAACTCATATCGGTAATGCAGAAAGGGGATAATGTAGATAAATATGGCGGACAAATACGGCCGCAATCCGCTTTTTTCTGTCTGCTGGGAATGCTTGAACTTGAAAGCGCGTTTGAAATCATGCAGAAGATCAACTTCACGTAGTTAATCTGAAAACGGACTGAAGGAACGAGTTCAACAGAGGAACTTCTTGTCATAAAAAGAAACTCAGGAATCGAAAGTATGCCTATACAGCATCAAATGTTATGAACCCACATAAAATACTTATAATGCCTAGCACCGTTGTAAATGACAACATTGGAATATTTAGCAGTCGCAATATAAGAGAGAAAGTTAGGATAATCAATGCACCTCGCATGCTTCAAGGGCCACACAGAATCGATGACTATGGGATGACACCATCTTTGGAGATAGTTCACCAACAGGTTACTAGCTGGGGAATGATAATTGATTTATGAAGTGCGTCAGCGTAGAGCCGCGAGCTTGAACGGTGCGATTTGAATGGGTACGCCGCAAACTATGGGTGCGACCTTGCATCTCGTTCTTCCCTAT
The DNA here is from genome assembly GCA_029168955.1 of Aplectana chamaeleonis. Classification (NCBI taxonomy): domain Eukaryota; kingdom Metazoa; phylum Nematoda; class Chromadorea; order Rhabditida; family Cosmocercidae; genus Aplectana; species Aplectana chamaeleonis. The sequence goes on from JAPDOI010001563.1 coordinate 90,178, forward strand.
GACAGAAACAAGAGAGTTTGTCCGCTCCTACGCATGAAGAGCGTAGTCTACGCTTTTGTCAAAGAACACCGATCCTACAAACAACTCCGAGTCACCCATACAATGACCGATGTTAGTTGAAACAGCATTATGGAAGATGACTAAATTTCAAAAGCAGGATTTATTTCGCTTTCTGTAGGACCGCGGCGAGGATGATGTCATTGTTGCTTACTTTGCTGTGGTTGACCTCCTTGCTGCAGGCCAACACAGGGACCTAACTCCGGTAGAGGAGGTGGTGGCTCGGTCTCTCTCCACTTGCATAACGTTCTGCTGCTGGCAGTGCATGAGGGCTCGCACTCCGGGGCCGACATCTCGATTCATCCCATAACTGTGATACCCAATTCCAGCATGTATGCTGCCTTTAACCACACCTATGTTTTGCTTTTCAACTACACAATTTCTCGCCCCTGGAAGATAGAGGGAGAATTACAGTCACACAAGTTGTTTTTTCGCTGACTATTTACAAACGAAGTTGTTTACAAACGAAGTATACATAGCACATTTATTATTCGCAAAATCCCATAGAAATAGCGATCACGCGAAATCAAGTAGTGCGAATTGCGCTTCGAATGATAAACGTCGATCATTTGATAAAATCCAACGTTGACAAATCCAAACGGTGCAACATGGAATCAAGCGAACGTAACCTAAACAGATCATTTTAAACAGTCCAATCCTAAAACGGTATGGATGTTCGTAGATTGGAAAACCTACAAGTACAGTGAAATCGATACCAACAACATGTTGCGAGGCGCGCACTTGAGAAACAATCCGTTATTTTTCACTGCAAATTTCCTCTTGATAGAGAAATTTCCGGAAACTCCATATCTAACCAGGCACTTCTCCTGAAAGGTTAGAAAATTTTCGCGATAGTTAGAAACACGAACTCTCACAATCCCTTCCCTAGCAAGTGGGGCATCCGCGGGGCCACCAACATTGCCCCGGCGTGCAATCAACACTCTACCGGCAAACATTCGATTCTCCACCGCCATTCAAACGGCTTCACACTGCGGCGCAACCAAACCAAATTTCCGTTCACACGTTTTCAACACACCTTTGGTATTCCTGGGCCCACACGGGGCCCTCGAAGACATCCCTGATAAGGTCCCCACAAAAGGATGATTCCACGGTCCACGGTGGGCTGCACCCCACCGTGGACCGTGGGGAGATGGCCTCAAAGTTGGTTACCACCTCGAGGCCACCTTCCAGGTCCGTCTCCGAAGAGCCGACTGAGGCACACGGTGAGATGAGAAGCTTTTTATATCCGTATCATTGTTAATACTTCTGTATAAACATATCGATGCATGGATTTATGCGAGAATTCATGCGCCGTTAAACCGCTTCTGTGCGAGCGGCTGCGTCGCGTGCCAACTTTAGGGGCCGAATAGAGTGGAAAAAGAGTAAATTTGGCTCCGAGACAGATACCTCTCCCGCCTTCGCCCCTTTCTCCAGGCGACCATTTCGAGAAAATGGTGGCGAAATCTTCAAAAACGTTTTTAGGGGAGAATATTCTCAATTATTTTTTTTACTGCTTCACTAATAGGCAGGGATACCCATCAGGGGAATTTCGGGGTGTTCAGAAAAAAATTTCCGATTCGGCCCAAAACCTGCAACTGACAATGAGGGTTATTCGTGGTGCTGAACGAGAATCTGGAGTCTTTTTGACGCCAGACTTAGGATTACTGTAGGTTGCTTCTTAAGTTGCGCTACATACCTTAAAAATTCGAAAATGGACATCGAATTCGTGTTCAACATCCCAAACACACCCACAGTGAAATTTGAGTCAAATCTGAGACTTCGACTAAGCTACCATATAACTACCGTTACTACCGTAATCAACGGAAAACCGATAAAACGACCGCAGATTTGTGTTAGGCAGCCCAAATAACGCCTACGTAAAAATTTTAAGACGATTTCATTCTCGAAATCGTCAAAAGTTCCGTTTGGTCAGCAAAATTTTCTCCATTTTTTGAACTTCGGACCAAATCAGTATAGTGAGGACCGAATATTCGAGTTCGAATAAATATTAGAATCTTTCGAACGAATTTTTATTCGAACATTCGAATATTCGCAAAAGGTGAATATTCGAACATTATTCGAATTCGAATACTCGGTCTGGTTCAACAAAATTATGAAAATTAGCTCTTATATGTTAAGAAATCGACATACTTTTCAAGACTTGATTCATTTTCTTCACTACTCCACTGTTCCATTTTCCAAACGCAAGAGCTCAATTTTTTTGCCACTCCGTCTGAGGAGGCTAATAGGGCGATTCTAACAGGGGGAGCCACATGGCAATCGCACTTGGCCACACCCGTTTTTCCACGCGCAATGATAACACCAAACCAAGGTTTTCCTTCCCTTCCAAAATCGTCGCGGCAAAGAAAAATAGGGGTGGCCAAGTGGCCGCTACAGCAACCTTTGGTGGTGCTAAACTCAGATTTCACATCCATTTACGATTTTACGGAAGGTTGGGGCACAGTGCGGCGGTTTGTCGCATTTTAGATTTGGCCGTGCTATTTCGGGAGTCGGGGCCACGGGTGTGGAATTTTTTTAAAAGTTTTCATAAAACAGAAAATCGAGTTTGTCAGAAGACAGTAAGGTAAAAACGGCCAGAAAACAGCAACAGAAAAAATTTCAGAAAAAAAAATTGATTGCATTTGAACTTTTTTCAAATGAAAAAAAGAGTGTAAATCTGAACGCCCTTATTCTACCAGTAATAAAATATTTACGATACTGCACAAATGACCAATAAGACATTGATAGTAGCAATGATACGTCAATGGCGGGTAGATCATCATTAAAGTTATATTTAGGGATGAGTTTCATTTTTTTGGTGGCAATGAAGCTTTAGAAGAAGAATTAAACTTTTTATTGCCGCTCACTACGTAGTAGTCGCGTAATATTGCTATGAATGCTTAGATTATTCGTCATTCGAATATTCGTTCGTTCGAAATGAAAAGTGAACGAAATTATTCGAAATTCGTTCATTCGAAATAAAAAGTGAACGAAATTATTCGAAATTCGTTCATTCGAAATAAAAAATGAAAGAATTTATTCGAAATTTGTTCGTTCGATCTTTTTTAAAAAGGTCAGTATACAAATCAGGCCGAATTTTTTAAATATTGACTGATGGACCTCAGATTAGTAATCTGCACCAAAAATAACCCCAGTATATATAGTTTTCAGCTCAATCCGAGACAATTTTTTGTGAGCACCCTGAAATTTTTCATTCGTGAACCCCTTTTCACTGCGCAAGGCTATGAAAATGCCCACTTTGGGAAATCTCATGCAAATCTCTGGGGCATTTAGGGGGCTCGGAAAACGGATTATCAATGCTGTCCCATACCAATAACAATCAAGACACGGTTTTATAAAAGCTCACGGAAACTGTAAGGTAATCCCTAGCCAGTAGCTTCACCCTTGGAAAAAAATCCAGAAGTCTTTCGTACTCACATTAGAATTTTTGAAAATGCAGAAAGACAGAATGGAAAATATTGCGAAAAATCTAACGCACAAACATGACGCAAAATCGCGGCGACCAAACTAAAAATTTGAATTTAGATAAAAAATTTCATGTTCCGTCGCAAAATCGAAAAATTGTTTAGCATTTTGTCTTCTTTTTCAATTAAATACAGATCAGCTCTCCATCCCAAGTATGATTAAAATTAAACTTACTTCATAATCTGAGAACAATTTCAGAGAATACGACGGCGTGAATCATGATCAGATACGAACATATAACTGGTGGATAGTAAAGTCATGCCAAAATTCAATCTGCATAAGAAACATCTGACGCTTCACTAGAAAAAGTATCGGCAACAAGCGTGTTCGAATCAACAACAAGCCTATTGGGATCTTGAGGAAGCGTGCCAAGATGGGTAACAGGTGTACTGGATTGAGAAGGCTGCGAGCTAGAGCGAGCAACATTAGCAGATGAGCGACGCGCAATAGCAGCTTCTCGCCATCGTGCCAGTTCTTCCTTTGTGAGCGAAGGCCTTATGAAGACCCCGTCACGGGAGAAGGTTCGCAGTCGAGGAGCCCTACGCAGCGTCAGGCTCTGATAATAGCTAGAAGGGAGAACAACTTTCAACAAACGGGGTCGATCAACCTGTGGCTTCCCTAGCCTATAAACCATACAAGGGATACATTCTACACTCAAATGATTCAACACATCTTCTACAACAGAGTAATCATCTTTTGTTCTTTCAATAGACAGCTTCTTAGAAGATTCAGGCACTCCTGATACAACCACGGAGCGCAACCGCTCTTTCTCCTCAGCGTCAACACTTTGCCTCTCATTAACCACGCGACTGTCAACAACAGGGGAGCTTCGCTGAGCGGGTGATGGAGAAAGCTTAGCCTCAACGTCCGCTAGCGCACACTTGAGTGCGGAGTTTTCTGCGCTGAGTGCTGTGACCTTCTCCTGCAGCTCTTGGTTCTTCACCAGAACCGCTGAGAACTCGCTCCGTACGTGAAATAAATGGGCAAGCACAGCCTTCAAATATTCCGGGGCCTTCTTGTCCGCCTGCAGTTGTTCCAACGCCGTCTCGATTCCATTCGGTAACTGCGAACATCCATCCCTGGCCTCCTTGACCGATCGCTTCCAGTTCACCATCTGGAAAGGGACAGCGGCAGCGGCGGGCATCGTATCGGTGTATAGAGACGGTATAGGCCGGAATTCACCTGTTATGGTGTCCTTTTTAAGGTTGTTGTTGAAATTGCAGAACCCGCTACACGGTTCCTCGCCTGTGAAGCCCAAGTGAAGACCAACTTTCGGCAGCGTTCACGTGAATCGTAGTTGTAGAGCCGCACATCAGTTGCCCATCGGCGCGATACCAGACCTTAAACACTTGGGTAATTTTTTAGGCGCCTTTTTTTCTATCAAAAACGCGCATTAGTTTTTGCAAACCCGGAAACGGGCCTCATAATTGCGTTCAGCGCGTGAAGTTACCCCCTGAACAAAGTATGGGTGAAGCCACATTCCCCCAACTTTGCGCAGACTGATCCCGTTTTGGGCTTGTATGGATTTTCGGTTGGGTGTTCATTTATGCCGTACGGATTTTCGGTTGGGCGTTTATTTATACCAATTACAATACCGCCCGTATCTTTTGGTCATTGGGCGCGCTAGAGCGCCGGAGCGCGCCGTTTGGCGTCGTTTTTTAATAACTCGCTTCAAAACTGTCCAATCGGAAAATGGAAGCCACATTCGGAATCAGCATCGAAAATGCGATCTACTGAATGTATAAAATTTCAAAATGGAACTCAGTGGAAGATTTTGGGTTACGGTAGCTATCCAATGTCCCTCGTGTCCAAATGGGGCTGGCGTTTAAGTGTTGTTATAAGTGGATTTCTTGACGTTTTCTCGTATTTAGAACATTTATAGCAATTTGTGATCCTCTGTGTTTCTTCTGAAACATTTTGACAGCGAAAAAAATAATAAAAATTAATAAAAAAAGTCATTTTTCCTAACAATTTATGTGGCAGAATATGGATGTGGCAGAATCACGAAGTTCTTCTATATTAGTGAATTATTTTGAGATAAATTGCAGAGTTTGAGAAGAATTCAGGGATTAAAAGTTAAACGGAAATCGCGCCTTCAAATTGGGTTAATTATTTGATTTCACATTCAAAAAAGGTAGGTATCAGAGCGCATTTCAACAACCATGTAAGGGATTCGCTTTGCGATCTTTGTTTTTTCTCCTCACACGGAGAAATCATGTCCAGAATCAGCTGGTGTACGGAAATGCACCAAAAAATGAACACTTCAAACAATTTTTATTCAAAAATTAAAATTTTTATAAAGTGACCAATTTCAATTTTTATGCTGAAATACTCCTCGAGTTCTATTTTCTTCGTGTATAGTGCATGCATTTGTTCCGAAAATGTTCCAAAAATATAGAATTCCTAACCTTTTCCAATTATTTTTCAAAAAAATAAATAAATTATCGTAAGTGAATTTTTACTGAGACCACAAATTCTGAATTTCTTTCCAAATTTCTCTTTGTATTCCATGTTTTTCTAGCTTCATTATATGAATTACTTTCGAAAATGTGGGAATCGTGAAAATCTTCAATATTTTTTCCCGAAAAACAAATGAAAATTGGAATTTGAATTTTCTCTCAATTTCCATTTTCAGAGTGAAAACATTCTAGGAATGTGTCACTGTTCATGTAGAGCGCACAAATTTAATCAGCATTGATTATAAAAATGCTGAATTAAAAAAAATCTTTCCAGCAAAAAAAAATTTCAAAACTGAATTTTCATTATTAGAACAATATTTTAAATTTTGATACCGGAACCTTCTTTGAATCCCATCCATCTAGTCACAGGAGATTGTTTCAAGAATAAGATAATCTAGGAAATTTTTCATTTTTCTCCCAAAAAAAAAAGAAATGTAAAAATTGAATTTTCAATAGAATTACCAGTTTTGAATTTCTTTCTAGAACACTTCTGGATTTTCCTACTAGTGGAGTTCCAGTCGCGAGAAAAAGTTTTTCTAGCTCTGCTACGCAGAATCCAATCCGCATTGTGGTAATTTTGAAAACTTTGAATTTTTCCTACAAAAAAAATGAAATTTTAAAATTGAATTTCTGGTGAAAAGACCGGTATCAGAACTCATTCAGGAACCCTTCTAGAACTCCATAATATCTCGAATTCACTAAGTATACTGAATAAATACAATTTCAGGAATTGGTGTATGAGCACCCCGTCGTTCGGCCCTCAACCCCTCGCATGCCAGGCAATTACCTACGCCAGGTCGCTCTACCAACCAACAGCCCATCCAGGCCGAAAACGATCACATTTGTCAGTGACTGAAACCCTAACCTGTATGACTCATAAAATTCAGTATCATATTCAGTCAGTGCATCCCTTTTCGAAAACATCTGGAGAATTGTTTCTGGAAGCATGGAATTCATGAGAACATTAGGAAAGTTTCCAAAAAAAAAAGCAAAAAAAATTAAAGTCGAATTTTCATTATGACCACTTATTCTAAATTTCTTTGTAGATTTCTATTCGAATTCTTCCCACCAGAAATTGAATTTCTGGTGAAAATTCTTTTCACCAGAAATTCATTTTTGCGATTTCATTTTAAGTGGAGGAAACTAAAAATTCTTACGATTTCCACATTTTTGGGAGAACTCATAGTAGAGCACAATGTATGAAAATCGAATTGAAATTCGGAAAGAAATTCAGCATTTGTGGTCTTAATGAAAATTCGGCCTTAATTTTTCAAAGTTATTCAAAGTCAAAAATTAAAAAAGAAAAATTCAAAGTTTTCAAAATTACCACAATGTGACTGGATTCTGCGTAGCAAAGCTAGAAAAATCTTTTCTCGCGACTGGAGCTCCAATAGTAAGAAAATCTAGAAGTATCCAAGAACGAAATTCAAAACTGGTAATTGTATTGAAAATTCAGTTTTTACATTTCTTTTTTTTTGGGAGAAAAATGGAAAGTTTCCTAGATTATTGATTTCTTGAAACAATCTCTTGTGACGAGATTCATGGGATTCAAAGAAGGTTCTGGTATCAAAACTAAAAAAAATTGTTCTAATAATGAAAATTCAACTTCGAAACTTTTAAATTTTTTTTGCGGAAAAAATATTTTTTTTTGAATTCAGCATTTTTAAAATGAATGCTTATTAATTTTATGCGCTCTACTTGAACAGTGAAACATTCCTAGAACCTTTTCACACTGAAAATGGAAATTAAGAGAAAATTCAAATTTCAAATTTCATTTGTTTTTTTTTCGGGAAAAAAGATTGAAGATTTTCACGATTCCCACATTTTCGAAATAAATTCATATAATGAAGGAATTCAAAGGAATTCATACATGGGATTCAACGAGAAATCTGGAAAGAAATTCAAAATTTGTGGCCTCAGTGGAAATTTTCACTTTCGATTATTTTTTTTTGAAAAATAATCGGAAAGGGTCAGGAATTCTATATTTTTGAAACGATTTCTGAACAAATTTATGCGCTATACACGAAGAACATAGAACTCGAGGAGTATTTCAGCATGAAAATTGAAATTGGTCACTTTAAAAATTTTAATTTTTGAATAATTTTTTTGAACTGTTCATTTTTGGTGCATTTCCGTACACTGGCTGATTCTGGACATGATTTCTTCGTGTGAGGAGAAAACAAAGATTGCAAAGCGAATTCCTTACATGGTTGTTGAAATGCGCTCTGATACCTACCTTTTTTGAATGTGAAATCAAATAATTAACCAAATTTCAAGGCGCGATTTCCGTTTAACTTTTAATACCTGAGTTCTACTCAAAGTTTTGCATTTTATTTCAAAATAAGTCACTAATATGGAAGAACTTCGTGGTTTTTCCACATTAGAATCCAAAAATTGTTAGGAAAAATGACTTTTTTTATTAATTTTTATTAATTTTTTCGCTGTCAAAATGTTTCAGAAGAAACACAGAGGATCACAAATTGCTATAAATGTTCTAAATACGAGAAAACGTCAAGAAATCCACTTATAACAACACTTAAACGCCAGCCCCATTTGGACACGAGGGACATTGGATAGCTACCGTAACCCAAAATCTTCCACTGAGTTCCATTTTGAAATTTTATACATTCAGTAGATCGCATTTTTGATGCTGATTCCGAATTTGGCTTCCATTTTCCGATTGAACCACTTTGAAGCGAGTTATTCAAAAACGACGCCAAACGGCGCGCTCCGGCGCTCTAGCGCGCCCAATGACCAAAAGATACGGGCGGTATTGTAGAGGGCTCTGAAAGCGTTTCAAAAAATGTCCAGATTTCACTTAAAATCCTTCCAGCTGGGTTATTTGGGGCACTGATCAGGAATCTGGGGTTTATTTGTCCATTTTTCGAAGTTTCCGACTTCATTCGTTCAAAGCTTCCCATCGGGTGGAAAATTTGATGGCAAATCGCGACTTTAGACGATTTCCGGAATGGGTCGATAGGTAAAGCCCAAAAATTTTCTGTATGGGTTTTCTGGAGTGCTGAGCACGAATCTGCAATCCGTTTATCGGTTTTCAATAGATAACGGTAGGTGACGGTGTGTATACGGTAGCTTGATCAAAGTCTCAGATTTGGCTCAAATTTTTTCTGTAGGTGTTATTTGGGACGCCGAACACGAATTTGAGGTCCATTTTTGGATTTTCGAAATATTAAATGGCAGTGTTCACGATAATCTTCAATTTTGAGATTATTCGCTATATTGATTAAGTGGCCCCCGGGTAGAACTAAAATGACGTAGAAATTGAGAAAACGCACCAGAAGTACAAGAACACCTCAAGTATCACCCCGCCTCTTAAGTATCACAGGAAGTGTTTGTTGTGACAATGAAATATTTTGTGGACCCGTCGCTTGCAAATTTCTACTCTCTATATCTGCGTTCTTTCCTTAGGGTCCTAACTAATCTTGCTCTGCATAAAATATACTTCTATTTTCGATTGACCCAATTTTCCACCGGTGACAACCACCATGAGCATGTTCATCCAACCGGACAACTAGTCCATGTTATAGAATAATGTCACTGAAATGCGACATTTTTCAAGCGTTTCCCGCCGTTTCTTCGTAATTTTGGTAATACTTGGAGGCGAACGCATTGTTTCATGTGAAAAACTCGGGGACGAAATTCATCGTGAACACTGCCTTTAAGGTAGATAACGCCATTCAAAAGGCATTTTGCCTACCGTAACCTACAGTAACCATAAGTCTAGCGACAAACAGACCCCAGATTCGCGTTCAGCGCTCTGAGTAACCCCCAGTTGAAAGTTTTGAGCCGAATCCGAATTTCAAACACCCGAAAAAACTGGCTGATGCCCTTACCTTTTCGCAAAGCTTGAAAACGCTTATAATTTCGTTCAGCGGTGTCCGCAGCGAAGTCCGAGGCTAGATTCGGAGACAGCGAGCTAAATTTGACCAGAAAACATTCATCATCTTTGATGATGGTGGGGATGGCCCTGCGAGGTTCACTAGTAAGCTTTATATTATTTTGTTTCCGCTGATTTTAAGCTTTTTTTTCATAGGTTCGCCGAGTTCATTAGCTTTCCCCTTAGTTTCTAAAAAACCTCAGAGAGCAAATACAAGCATCTCTCGAATTCTAATCTGCATACAAAATTACTTACAAGATGGTGCCTTGCTGTATACACACGAAAATCTACCGAAACTCTACATCTGTGAGGTATTAGGGCGGAAAGATGATCAGTGGCGCTATGACTGATACGCGCTCACTACTTGAAATACTCAAACTTTGAAGAGATATGCGCGTTTTTTTGTCTTTCTTACGACGAGCTGAGACCTTTTCAAGATTTTCGATGAGGTTCGAGTCGTGAGATTGGCTTGGCCACATCTCATTCTATGGGCTCATCAGATGAAAGCATAATGGTGATGAAGCCGCTCCTTGACAGTGATAGCCTAGTGTTTTGGATCGCTGTCGTGCTAGAATGAGGAGCTGTAATCGTACATCTAAGAAGCCAATGAAGTGCCATGAACTCCAAAATACTTTCGTGAATGTACTCTGTGAGAATTCCCCGAAAGCGACGAGTGGAGCCAACACAATTAACAGGGAAGCATCCCCACACATGCGTGCTGCACCAATGGAGAAAAGTATCAGGGATTCATGAAAGCAAGCATCTACTGTTTGAAGGGGCAAAGTGCGTTACATAACGCTTTCTAAAAAATTTTGTCCCCTTCAAGCTTGCCCACGGTGTTGGCCTCCATAGTCTTCTCGATGGAATCGAGATGAACGTCCATAGCAGGCCACGGCGATTGTTCCGACCAACTATGACCGAGTCCTAATGTCGGTTTGCCAGCGTTACCTGCATCAAACTTAAGTGATCCAAAAGATGTGTTTGAGTAGCGGAAGTTTTAATTTTTTTTTCATTTCTCTGTCTAAGAATTGTCGGCGTCGGCAACTTCAGGTAAGAATGATGATTTTACAGCAAATTTTGCAGATCGTTTGGAGTAACAGACTGCAGCTGTTTTAATGGCCTTTTCAGGTTCTGCTCGAATACCGAACTTTGAGCGGCGAAATCGCCAAGGTGAAGGCGCTAAGTGAAGGAGTGGTCACATTCGATCGTGCTGTCAAGAATGGCGCTGAAATGGTGCAGGTCTGCCTCTTGTCGTTTGTGTAGTTGGAATGCCCGTCGGGACCTATCTCGATCTTGTTTTCTAAACAGCCCATACAGTTTTGCAGACAATCACTGCTTCTAGGGCATGCTGATCGCACGTATCGAGCCTTGCCAACATGCTATCGTGATCAAAGATATGTGCGCTACATGCGGGCGTGATCTAAGAGAGTAGGTTAATTTTTTGTTGCAATGTTAAAGGCAGTTTCCTCGTTGAATGTAATATATTTTGATTTTTTTCGCAGAGGTAAGATTGTTGGGTAGGGGGCATTAGCGGAAGGATTCCACAAAACCTTCTTCACCAATTCCCCCCTCCCCCCACACACACTTAATCCTATTTTGTGGAGTTCACGTATTAAACTTTCTAAGTCAGCGTCTCCTCTTTGTGTTTCTCTTAACAAAATTCTTTGAAAATAAGAAGTTTCTAATGCACATGTTTGGGTGCTAGGCCTCCTCAAGATAATTCCTAAACGGCACATCGAGAACTGCTCCTTCGGATGGACAAATCTTCTTTTTTTGGCGAACTGATACGATTTGCTGGCTGATCCACGCGACTTCTACCCTTTCGGGCCGTTTTTCCTCGTTCTTTATTTCCTGCATTTTTGAGAGGAAGCAATACTTGAGTTGCTGCAGAAAAAAAGTAACTTTTTAGTCGTGAACACTGCTCTTAAAATGCTGATAAAATCGTTACTGCAGCAGAATGAAAATCTTTCTGGCTGTAATCCACGCATATCGAGAAAACCTGTACGTCTTGTACATAATCCTGGTGAGCGTTCGACGATCAGTCGGCTCATGAAAGGCGTGCACTCTGATGTTGCAGGCCCATGGTTTGTGCGTCACCTTTTGAGATTCTCGTGTAGCAGAATTAGAGTTTGCCGCGGATGCTTGAAAGGAATATCGATCTGCACTATCCCTACAAAAATAAAACGGTCCTCAGTCGTGTACGGTAAGCATGGATCCTCAAGAGCGTTTTCTATAGCAGGTTGGCGCAAACTCGGTGCGCCTATGTTATAGCATATGGCACCGTGTTTGCGCCAACCTTCAGCTGTGAACGCGGAGTCTCTTCCGGATCCACGCCGACGTTAAGTTTGTTCTTCGTTGAGGTCGAAAGCGTGAACCGGTACTCTCCCGATGGCTAGCTATATTCCCCACACAAAACAGGAGAAGCCTGGAGGCATCTACTCAGACAGCAGGTGCGGGCGGATCGCTGGCTTTTGGCGGGCGGATGGACATCCCCCCGCCATCCGCTCGCCATTAGCCAGCGATCCGCCCGCCAGTAGCCAGCGATCCGCCCGCCGGTAGCCAGCGATCTGCCCGCCAGTAGCCAGCGATCCACCCGCCAGTAGCCAGCCATGCGCCCGCCAGTGGCCAGCGATCCGCCCGCCAGTAACCAGCGATCCGCCCGGCAGTTGTCATCGATCCACCCGCCAGTTATCAGCGATCTACCCGCCAGTTCTCAGCGATGTACCCGTAAGTTGAACCCCTTCTCCTTTTGATCCCTCGGGTCGGGGACCAATTGTTAAAGGCAGTGTCCACGATGAAAATCGTTTTCGAATTTCCACCAGAAAACGAAGGTTTAGAGTCTGGCTGTTTCATCAGTGAAGAAAGAATCATGAAAAACGCTGCGAAACGTCCAAAATCAGCTTTTCTTCTTGAAAGCCACATTTCAACGTTGGACCAGTTGCTCGGGCATGGGCCTGAAGTAGACAGCGTGCAAATGCGCCCCAATGCTAAAACTCAGGCGCGCTCGTGCTCCAATGCTAATGCAGAAGCGGACCAAACTGTTCCTCGAAAAACTCGACCGCGAGCGGAAGGGCTAGCGCGAGCGGACTTCGGAGCCGTATGGAGCTCTTTCGCGCCCGTTTTCGTTCGTTCTTTCGACCCCAGTGCTCCAAGGAGACCCTGAGTTTTCGATTTCCGGCCAAAAACCGAGGACGAAATTTATCGTGGACACTGCCTTTAAAGGCACAGTCCAACCTCAAAATCGATTTTCTGTCCCCCTTCTTATCTTGAGAATGGTCTCACGCTGATTCCAATGATGTCTCTCTAATCGTACAAGGCCCCCTGGGGACGGAGTTGTGGCCCCTCAAAAATTGAGCTGCGGTAGCATGGTGGACGAGTTGTCCGAGGATTGTAACTTTCGTCACTTGCAACCTATGGATGCGAGCCGACCTGAATAAAGAGAGAATTTGAGAATGTAGGGAAGAACGGGGCTCTTGATCGGAAATCATCACTCATCTCGCCACTGTTCAACTCGAAAGATCGTAAAGGGGCGTGCCAAAGTGGCTTCCTGGTGTGGGCGCCCCAGATTGGCTTCCTCCTATATCTCGCTTATTCTGTGGAATCGAGAGCTCTCACTTGGCAGGTGTTATACGGGGTGGGTCTACTTCATAATTATGTGGAAATCTTAGCTTTGGCCCCTGGGCTTGGAATGTGCCTTTAAGCACCTATGACGCAGTCTTAATCAACCCAAAGAGTAGACTACCTAAACATGTTGAGAAAACCTGGGCCGAAAAATCCGGTCAAAAACTTTTTACTGCCCAAGAAACTCACCCGTTGCCCTGAAGTTTGTGCTGCACCCTAGACCCCAACCGGCGTATAGTCGACAACCGATCGCTTTGACATTTTGCTTTCCTTATTGTTTCTTGGCGCAAAGCCGATGTGCCTATGTTATACATAACTTGAGTGCACAGAGTTTGCGCCAAGTCACAATAAGGAGCGCAAGCTATGTGGGCGACCGGTGCCGACCGTACTTCTGCACACCTCAGTACTGCTCATCTACTGCCTTATACCCACATAAAAATGAATCAATTCGTTTACTCCGTCCCGTGTCTCATATTCTACCCTTTAATGTTTGAAAACTACAATTTTTCTGTAGACGTTGTTCACGAGAGATTGACCCACCGGTGTACGATAGGCCTCTTTGAACACCAGACACGACAGTGGGTCGAGCTGTTCAAAAATTGAATGCAATGCCCCAGTGTCTCAAAAGAATTGCGTCCAGCCCGCCCCGCAGTGTCCGAACAGGAGTGAAATAACGTTCCGCATTTGCAGATAAGGTCTGTCGCAGCACGCAGCTTACAAACAATCTTGCTGGGACCTAAATGATAGTGCCGTGACCCCGTAGACCCAGCTCTAGTATATCCGAGCTGCTCGCTGCAACTACGGTTGTTTGCAGCTGCGGACCCAAAGTTCACTCCGATTAGGGCAGTAGAGATTTGAAGCTCATCAGCTGCGCTAGTAGTGTACTTTGCGGTTTGATTGTGCTCCAATATGGGGCGCAGGTTGGATATTGTGAAATCATTCACGCGACCACCCTTTCAGGGCGCCAGTTCACAATCACCCTGAAAAGTTCTGTGGCTATATCCATGAAACTACGGGAGCCTCCCGGAAGGGTTTCTATAACCAGCCTGTGTATGCGTTCGGCGAACTTTGGACCTTCCCGGGAGGCTCCCTTTGTTTCATGAATACGGCCAACTAACTACATAAATTGCGCCAAAACGTGTTGCTAGCTACAACTAGTCGCATTTTCATCTTTTGGCAAGTGAAGTAAAATCACATCGTGCTAGAGCGGATAATTTGGCTCACTCGGCACTTTCACAAAGTTAGTAAGGGCTCCCTACATTGCCTAAGTTCCAGAAAAATCTGCATTGTGGGTCTCGAAATAATGAAATTCTATTTACCATGCGTTCCTGACTGAAGGTTGGCACAAACTTGGTGCACATATGTATTAGCATATGGCACCGAGCTTGCGCCAACGTTTACAAGAGAACAGAATGTCTCACTAGGATCCATGCCGACCGTACATTTCAAATGTCGTAATTCGACTTCTTTGAAACTCTGACTTTCGGGTATATTCAGGTTTTCAAATTCTTACCTTTCGTATCCTCCCATAGAAAATCCTCAAAAATGTGGGTGGTCACGGTCCACACATCCAAATTGGGGAACCTCATCACTCGAATTCAACCCTGCGCCCACACAGCTAGCGTGCACGCTAAACCGGGACACCGCCTGCACGCCGACACGCGACGCGGCCGGCACAGCGACACACCTTGCGGCCGGCACCCCGACACGCGGCGCGACGGCTCCTCCCAACCTCTATTGGGGCCTTCACCGGGTGAGAGGGACCTCCAGATAGGGTTCAAGCACCGCAAACTTTAGTAACTGAACCGAGGACGTCGCCGCCATCTGACTCCTGCGAATGAAAAATGCGTGATATATCTACTTCCCTCGAAGGAGGCTCGCTTCCTCTAAAAATAAGGTTGACACCAGTTTACTATAGTTGTGCCCTGGAAGAAAAGACCGAATATCGAATAGATTTGAATGACTCCCTTTTTTTAACGTCCGATTTTTGAATATATTCGAATGACCCTCTTTTTTCGAGGTCCGAATTTTGAATTCGAATGAAATCGACTCGAATATATTCGAATAATTTCAAAGCGAAAAACAGAAAACACGCCAAGTGAGCCGTCAGTGGATGACCGTAAATTATTCCAAGCGCAGGAGAGGCGGGGAAAACTCCGTGGCTCCTCCATTCACGCGCTTCGCTTCGCTTCTCCCCCGTTCGTCCACTCATGCGCTCCGATCATCCCCCGTCTGCCTATCCCTTTCGTAATCGGAATACATTACGACCACCACCCTAGTTGCCCAAGAAATACTGACAACACAATTCGTTTTCGCTGATGGGACCTAAGCTTTCTCCTGTAAAACGTGGATGAGTACATAGCACCATCTGTGTCAAGAATTTAACGATATTGTATGGTTTCTATCATATCTCTAAATACCCGCGGCGTAGATGTTATTCCGCCATCTTGAGCGAAGCGCTTTTCTCTCCATTTCTAGCATACACCATATGTTTTTTTTTCAAAGACAACCGCTCAGGTTCTACCAAAAACTCATCATAGTAGTGTCATAGCTTCCCAGAATTAGGATACTCGCGATAAACTGGGAGAATTAGAGAACACGTACACTAATGAGCTACATACGAGGTAAGCATTATAAGATCACTCAACAATTAAGCAATATCAAGAAAAAAGCGACATATAGAAGTGAAACAACTATGACACTGAATTAGAGATGGCGGATGGGGCTTTGTGGCGTGGCAGTGGATCAATAAATGAACTCCAATCCACTCATCATTAGTTGACCAGTTTCGCCGTGTAAAATTTGAGCGGGCGGATCGATGGCTATCAAAGCCCTGGCGGGCGGATCGCCGGCAGGTTGCTGGCGGGTCGCTGCATCTCATAGCTCAGCGGGCGGGTCGCTCGCTATTAAAGCCCTTGCGGGCGGATCGCTGGCAGGTTGCGGGCGGATCGCCGCTTTAGAGCTTGCCGGCGATCCGCCCGCTAGCGTGATCAAGTTTTCCAGGCGCCGCTATCCGCCCGCCAAAACGCAGCGATCCGCCCGCAAGGGCTTTGATAGTCAGCGATCCGCCCGCCGAGGCCACGATGAGCAGCGATCCGCCCGCAACTTGCCGGCGTACCGCCCGGAGAGGCCTTGATTGCCAGCGGTCAGTACGCACCAGTTGTCTGAGTAGTCTGATCCTAACGCGAGACTCCCATCAAACTGCGGACGGTCGTTTGGCTCATGGGTTAGGACACCCACAAATCCACTCTCGCGGCTAAAATTATCCTTGATAAGGTATTCCAGAGAGCGACTCGGGGTCACCCTCCAGGACATGTCAGTTTCTTGGTTAGCTAAAATGAGGTAGTAATAGTCGCCCCCTGCTAGTTAAATTACAGCGCAAGAACATGTGTATCTGCGGAGGCGTCATGAAAAACGGGACATTTCGCTTTTCGCCTCTATAAATTGTTTTGGGTTTTGGCAAAGTGTTCTTGTGATAGTCAAGTTCACATAAACATAGAACTACTTTCCTTACTGAGGAGTTCCGGGGTAGTCCTATTGAGCGTGTAGGGCCTTTCGGAGTGGCGTCGCAGCGAAACTCGTTGTCGCAGAGACAGTGTGAGTGATGGGGGTGCTAAGCAGCACAAACCTTGGAGCGCGACGGGGGCGACCACCGCGCCTTCAGAGTGCGCAATTTGAGCGAGTCTCGTTGCGAGCTGGCAGCGACGTCGCGCGATGGAAATGGTTTCGACTATTTTTGTCGCTGTCGCTACCGTACCGCCGTAGTTTCTTTGTGTTTGTAGGTGTTCCTTTGCTACTATCGGCCCATTAGCCTCTGTAAAACCATTTATTTCGCATATTTCATTGTTTTTTTTCAATCTAACTAACGGCGGCGAAGAGGTAAGAGACGCAGGGGCAGAAATAAGATTCGTCGATAAGTCATAGCCACTTCCACTTTCTCTCGCTGTGGGGAGCAACGCGGCGATTTTCGCAGGTCCTTATGTTTGTTTTCTGATTTCATGGGGAATTTCTCTCTACAGTTAGGTCCGTGGCTTGTTTCTTCAAAAAAACATTTAAATCTCACCCGCGGCTGGCGAGGGCCGTTGAAATCTAAGAATTGGGTGAAGAACGGTAGCTGCTGGGAAAATAATGTGAATGCTTCCTGGGACAGCTTGGCTCTCTTTGCCCAGCTGCTGACGTCCTTTTGCCAGTAGATTAGGGAGATAGAACGTTTTCGACCTCTGCGAAAAACTCGAATTCGCTCGAGCTCGCGCGTGCCAGATATCTGGAGACGCGTCAGTCATTAGCCTTTGTGCACTCAAATGGCGGCAAGCGGGTTCTCCTCTCTTTGTCAGAAGTATTTACATTATTCTGATCCTTTGCTACTTTTTCATCTACAATGTGTACTATATTCATGTTCGCCTACCCACTATGAATTTCATGGTGTTTAATCGATGAATCATGTACGACTTCGTCTGAGTGAACGCGTTAAGAGCGCAAAGAGACCAGCGACATCATCTCTGCCCTTCTTCCCATAATCGTTTCTTGTGATGCACCGTTATCCGCTAAGCAGAAGTACGGCACTAAAAGTCAAAGAACACTATCATACTTTTCGAGCTTCAGAAATTTTGCTAAGAGGTTGCCTTTGAAGTGCTGGTCACGTATCCGTTTTCTGCTTTCCGATTTTCTTAAAAATACACTGGTCTTGGTAGCCGAATGACAAGGAAGCTATCGTGATCAACCATAATATTTCCAAAATTGAATGAAGGCGGATATTGGATTTGTGATCAGGGGCCGTATGCATATCGTCTCCGTCGGGAGACGAGGGCCTCCGCTACGTCAGAGAGGCACCCGGAGGGGGTCACGCGATGCTCGATGTTTGGAGAGCTCCCGGCGGGTGGCTCCTATTGTCCCCACCCCGAATTAGGGGGAGATGTAGAACTTCAGCATTCTCACCTGGATTTTTCCAAATTCGTTTATTAACTGAATAAAATAGTCAATATTTCAAATAATAATCCACTGTCTTGTAAATTTTGCAGCCCTATTCCGAATTTTTCACAGAGTTTGGAGATTTTTTGAAAATATTCTCCGTCACACTTCCCACTGTTTTCCTGCTCTGCTTGAATACATCTTTCGGGCAAACAACCATATTTTCTTTTTAGGTGTTTTTGATAGGCTATACCTCAGTAAATTGTTGAGAAGGCGAGCGAGACCTTCCAAGGTTTGTGAAGAAAGATGGATTTTGGAGTAACGCCCCGCAGTAAAGGTTTCCCTCTCATAAAATTAGGAATCGGACAAAAGGAACGAGGATTGTTAGCGAGATGCGATTTGGCACAATAATGAAGTGCATTGCGTGGAACACTATTGGGTTGGAGATCAGGCTGACTATTGGGCTGGAGGTCTTCAAATTTTAGTACGTGAAGCGGTGGACAGTAAGTATTTTTAGGCGTAGCAGACACGTTTTTTTTGGGTGACAGGCGTGTCTTCTATCGCAAGCATGCCAACGTGAGGCGGTTTTTGGAATGGCATCCCATCGAACTGTGCATGGACAACTGAGGTCTCCCAAGAACATGCCCCTCCTTGTATTATTATTATTCAAAAGGCCTCTTGAGAACATAGCACTGCATGAAGCGTATATTGAGTCTGCGTCTGTAAACTCAACACTGCACAGCTGTTCTTCTTAGAAGCAGCTTTTTATTACTTACTGAAACAATGCATTCAAATTCTTCTAAGATGTTGCACCATAAGTCAAAATAGATTTTTCCGGTGGTTTTGTTTTTATTACAACTTACGGTGGCTTGACCGTATTTACGGTTTACGATTCACAAAATATGAAATTTCGTTTACGCACACCCCCGCCTCCCACTGTGCATCGCGGGGACACTTTGGTCCTTCCCGCCGTGAAACTCCCCGCGTGGGGACGGGTGCACGCATCCACCTCTGAAGGAAGTGGTATGCATACGGCTAAGCAACTCAAGAAACCCTTCTGGCAAAGTTTCAGTGGTGTCTAGATTGTCCACCTATCACAGTAGTATAAGTTCCGTAATCTTCCGACAAAGTGAAAATTGACTTCGTATTCGTATTCAGCGTTTCAAAGAACTCCCCTTTACAAAGTTTGGGCAAAAATGTTTCTCCTCCGCTGGGGTTCGAAAAGTGGAATAATGCCGTCAAAAATTGTTCTTGCATTTACAGAAAATTGAGGCCAATTCACGATGAAAACGCAAAATTGGATTTCTCGATTACCTTTAAAGTTTGCAGTACGCGCCCAAGAACTAAGGCAGGGTACGGCGCGGGGTGTGGATATCCACCACGGGGGCCTGAGCTGCGCAAGGGTGTAGGGGGGGGTCTGAGCTCTGCCGGGAGACCAAATGAACCTTTCTGACCGGGAAGATATAAATTTTCCTGGAAGTTAAAATTACACAACAAAAAACAGAGAAAATAACGCCCCAGGGAGGGGGTCTGAGAAAATCTCTAAATTTTCTGCCTTTGGAGGTGGGTCTGAGTGAATTTAGCTTTTTTCCACACCTCGCGCCGTACCCTGAACGAAGAGGAAAAGTCTCCAAGTTCGACTCTCGATAAACCTCGGCATCAGAACAATTTGTTGAACGTTCGTCTGTAGCACGCACGAGGTGGTAGGATGACTTTATTGACTCACGTTTCGGCGGATCCGCCCTCGTCGGAGTCTGAAACGGTCAAATTTACTTGTAAAATTAATCGGCCAAATGTAGATACTATCCTACAGAAATTCAGACAAATTTTCCAGAACGAATGGCACGGAAACATAGAACTGAGGGGCATACCTGTTCAAAAGTCTTCAGAAAACTATGTGATCAGTAGCAAAGCTGGTACCAGAGTGAGAGAAAGTACTCTAATCAGAAGCCGAGTCTGATGTAGTTCCCGTGTTATATTTATACCCTCGTACTCCCGCTTGATCTTGGGATCTCTCGCACTGATCCAGAACGCTTCCAGCGCTTTTCGCGCACTAGTCTGGGCCTCCCGCGCTAGGATCTCCACTCTCACCTCAAAATCATCCCCCTCATGGCAATCAACCCTGTGGCAGCCCAGTGCAGTGCCGACCCGCGACCTTTCTTTCCCATCTAGGGGTTCCTTAATTTGCACATGTAAGGGACGAGCCGTTTCGCCGATATACTCTTCACCACAGCTCTGACATGTGATAATGTAGATGACGCCCGAAGCAGCGCAGTCGCCCTCCTTGCCTGCTGGGCAGATGACGCAATGTGGGGTAACGCATGCGCGGTCATATTGGCGATTGCGAACCAACTGCTGCTTGAAATTACTGGGAGGGATGGTCAGTAAGGATACAGAACCTTCCAATCCCGCCCCGCGCAGGCGAAAAAGGTAGGTGGTTTCTTTACGCTTTAAAGGCTGTGTTCACGATGATTTTCGTTCCGGAGTTTTCCACTCAAATCAATGCGTTGGACACCAAGTGTTACCAAAATTACGAAGAAACGGTTTGAAACGCACTAAAACGTCTTACTTCAGTGACATTATTCTCTGGCCTGGAATAGTTGTCCGATTGGATGAACATGTTCACGGTGGTTTTCACCGGTGAAAAATGGTGTTAATCGAAAATGAAGGAATATTTTAGGTAAAACAGTATTAGTTAGGGTCCAAAGGAATGAGCAGAGCAACAGAGAGTAGCGAATTCCAAAAGACGGGTCCACAGAAATTTCGTTGTCAAAACGAACAGTTCCAGTGAGAGTGAAAAAGTGGGGTGAGAGTAAAGGATTTGGTGCTCTTCTGGGGCGTTTTTCTCGATTTCTTCGTCAGTTTAGTTCTACCCGGGGGCCAAACAATCGATTTAGCCATTGATCTCGAAATCGAAGATTATCGTGAACACTGCCTTCAAGTTGGCCCCGCGAATTAGAATGCAGCTTTCGAATGAATTGGGGATATTTTAAAAATTCGTATGTGTGGTTTTTGAGGGTAGCCTAATTTTTTGTAGACTGTTTATCATTATTTGATCAAGTGGCCGGGGGACAACGAGGAGGAATTCCTCCAATCAGGGCTCTTTCCCTTGTTGTGCTCTGTGTTTTTATTCCGTATCAGTGTCTAGGTCGTTTTGAATAGAGTCAATCTCGCGTTCAGGAAAGACGGTCGAGCCGGTCAGAGAAGGGAGTCATCAACCGCGAGTGTGTCTATGATTCATCATGTACCAGAGCTCATCGTGTCTGACGACGTGAGCACGTATTGAATTCTTTTCGTCCATTCAAGTTATCAGAAAAGACGAATCAGAGTCATCGCAGCCAGCCTGCATGAAGCGTAAATGAGTAATTGCTTGTTTGCAGCTGGCAGAAGAAATTGGCTCAGCGGACTTGAAGAATGTCTTGAATTCACGCAAACTTGTCCTGTTGGTGGATCTTGACCAGACAATTATTCACACAACAAATAGACCTTTCAAAGTTGATCCAAAAAAGGTGAGGTCAGTTTGTAGCGGAGGATCGATTTCCACTCAGTCGGCTCTCGGCTTATCGCTTGGTACATTCTGCGATTTACTTGCGCACTTACGCCGTTTTATGATTGCACCACAATTAGCTATATCACAAAAACTTGTCTTGTTTATGAACCCCAGTTGTGCAATCGCGGTGACTGCAGGTTTCCCCACGATTATCGGTAGACCTCATTCGCATATGAAAAATTGCTGTCTGGCAGGTCTAACCACTTCCCAAGGAACAGTGAAGACAGTTTCAGGCAGGCCGTTGTCCAGAATCTCGACGAAGCTACGTCCCCCACTTGGAGATCAATTTTTTTGAAAAATTTCCAAAACTCTCACGTTCCCCGGCTCTGAAAAAAATGTCTGATAGTTCTCACAAAGAAATGTTCCAAATTTCTTTCAATTTAGATTTATTATTTAATATATACTGCACTTTCTATCCTACTGGTCAGCCTCGGGAGTGTAGTTTTGACGGCGAGCAACATTGGCGATATCGTTGAAGACTGCAACTAATCCTTCAGTGCCTCTATAGTTTTGAACCAGAGAGAAATCAGAAAATTTCTAAAAAATCATTTGTAATTGAAACTGTAGGGAAAGTTCCATTATGGCAGATTACGTGTACGGAGGGTACTCGAATGCTGAACTAGGTTCCCCTTCTTACGAAAAGTGAGTTTGAGAATTTCACGAAATTAGGGTGCCTTTATGATTTTGAAACGCTCTGTAGTCTCTTTGGTTCTACGCTGACCAGAAATGGTGTTCCACGTTAAGTCAATCGACTTCGAAAATAAGGTGAAATCGTTCATTTCAGCATGGCGATATTCACACTTACACAATGTTCGGCACAGAATATCACACGAAGTTACGCCCGTATACGCATGAGTTCCTGCAGCACATGAGTTCACTTTACGAGATGCACATAATAACTTATGGGCAGCGACAATATGCTCATAAAATTGCAGAGGTAGGAATCATTCATTTCTTGCAGGGCTTTCGCTATTAACAGGAACCGCGGAAACGCGATTTTGCGTGAAAATGTAGTAACCTAGTGGCAGCGATGGCTCGATGTTCCCTGTTGCATCGATATTGGATTTGTGACGAACGTTCTGTACCAGGGGCGGAGCTCAGAAGAGGCGCAAGAGAGACGTCAACGAGGTGCTAGCGAAGGCGCGTCGTCGCGGTGGCTCCTGGATGCACAATACTCATCGCACTTAGGCTCTGTCCATAGCAGACGTCTCAACGTCAACTGACGCTGGGGTTTTGCATCTGCAACATTTGTTATTGATCTGACTCCCCAGCGACGACATCAGCCGGCCCGTCGCTGACGGTGGAGGCATAGCGGCAGTAGCGGCTGTCACAAAAAATATCAATCTTCTTCTTCTTCTTTGCAGCCGCAGGAAGGTTTTTGTCAAACGCTCAAGAAACGGGCGACTGTAACCGGTTTCGTCCACAAATCCCTTGTTGTCAAGGTGGTAGGCCTCTTTGGGCAATCGATTAGGTGCTCAGTTGTGTGGCCACGGCTACCGCAGTCCGGGCACTCGTCAGGCTTACTGCGATCGATCTTTTGCAAGTATGACATCAGCATAGGGGAATGACCGGAGCGTAACGAGTCAAGGGTACTTCTAGCCCGCCTACCGAGTTCCATCTCGGTGTTGCTGACTACAGGTGGTACGACCCCCAATATGGGATTGACGGTCATCTTACTCAAGTGATCCCTGACGAACTTGGTGTGCTCCTCACGTAAAAGACGCAGACGATCCAGTTGGGAGTCCGTCCATCTTCGTATATTGACTTTCTCAGGAGCATGAGCAAAAGGCCTTCTGCTATGTCTCTCTCTCACGGGATTCATGATCCTTCTTAATGGGTGGTCAGGCTGCTTGACAATGTTAATAACCAGTTGCTGCGCATGGAGTTGGCAGTGCTCCTTAACTGGCAGAATTTGGGCTTCAGCATGAAGATGTTCGACTGGGGTGCTTTTAGCACAACCTGTGGCAATCCGAAGAGCAGCATTTTGGACTCGCTGCATCTTTGTCCACAATGAATCCGATATTATGTGCTGCCATACCGGTGCAGCGTACTCCAACGCCGGCTGTAGTATTGCCTTGTACGTGGTCAAAATTGTCTTCTTACTACTTCCCCACGACGTTCCTCTCAGAGCTCGTAGGACGTTGAGCTTTGCTCTCTCTGTAGCCTGTTTCTGCTCAGTATTTTTGTGGAACTTCAACGAAGGATCTAGTACTTGGCCGATCAGCTTAGGGAAACCTGCGGCAGGCAGATTAGCGTCTTTCCAGTTCACAACGGGGTGAGCACAGTGTTCATTGGGGTCAGTGGAGAAAACAGATACAGATTATTTGGCGGCAGAGACAGTGCGCATCATATCATCGAGAAAGCTCTTAAAAACGATGAGGTACTCAGACAATAGGTGCGTACTGACCGCTGGCAATCAAGGCCTCTGCGGGCGGTACGCCAGCAACTTGCGGGCAGATCGCTGCCCATCGTGGCCTCGCCGGGCGGATCGCTGCCTCTCGTTGTCTCCGCGGGCGGATCGCTGCGTTTTTGGGGCGGATAGCGGCACCTGGGAAAGTTGATCACGCTAGCGGGCGGATCGCCGGCAAGCTCTGGAGCGACGATCCGCCTGCAACGTGCCAGCAGTCCGCCCGCAAGGGCTTTGATAGCCAGCGATCCGCCCGCTGAGCCATGAGCGCCAGCGATCCGCCCGCAACCTGCCGGCGATCCGCCCGCCAGGGATTTGATAGCCAGCGATCCGCCCGCTCAAATATTACACGGTGAAACGTGTCAATCATTGACGAGTTCTTTTCTGGTATCAGTATCACGAGCAGAGTAAGCGAACCGAAGTGTATAAAAGGCGCTCTATCGCACTGAGTGCTCACTCGGCATTTCGAGGCCGATCCTGGAAGGTGACTTCAAGTCACTTTTGAAGGAGCACTTAGAGGCCGGAGAATTTAAATGTAACACTGCGAGGATCGTCTCCTCGATTGCACTCAGACCATTTCTGGGGGGTAATACCAACTTTTTGCGCACTTTTTAATGGAAAAGAATTCGTTTCTCCGCAGTTGCTCTGAAAGTCAGTTCCGGAATTGCGGGGTTGCCCATGGGCAAGTTAGAGCAAAAACCAAATCTGTTTCTCGGCTGTAAGTAAAGAAAAGGAAGAAACCACTTCTTTCAATCTTTGTGACAAGCTCGGCTAATTTGGAAAGATTTAGTGGCGAAGGCGCTTCCGATTTCTTTAAAAAATGTCGGCTGTTCAGACAAATGTGAGGACTTGTAGCGAAGTAACTTAAAGGCAGTGTTCACGATAATCTTCAATTTTGAGATTATTAGCTATATTGATTGAATGCCCCCCGGGTAGATCTAAAATGGCGTAGAATTTGAGGAAAACGCACCAGAACTACACGAAATCCTCAAAGGCAGTGGTCGCGATAAAATTTGGTTGATTTCTTTTCCCCTCTAAACCCTTGTCTGGGTTTAGAGTAGAAGGACCAATGAGAAGAAATCGCGAAAAAACCGCTGTTTCGAGCCAAATTTGCTTGAACTTTCTTGCCTTCTGATGGTGGACGAGCCCACTCCACATCACCGGCATCGATGATCTCTGACATCAAGAACTCAGAACTTTCCAGCCTAGGTTGTTGCGTCTAATTAGCCCGATTCCTTGTTACGTGCGTCTTTACAGGGTCAGTAACAAACCGCTTAGACGCAAGAAAGCTACTCAAATTGTTTATGACGAGTGCGTCTTTCACAACTGATTGATTTCTGGTCGATAACCACTGCATTTCACCTTTCCCCGATAAGTTCATGTGTTTTGCTGATAAGAAAACTTTCTCAGATTTTCATTTTGTTCGTGATTCTACTAACTATATTTCAAAACAAGGCGGTAGCGTACGACTGCTGTGTTGTGCTTACTGAAGTCGGGACATTGATCCTAGACATGACTTTCACACATCCTGGGCTTCTCAAGTATTCGCGGTGTTCGTGAAAAATAAGGCAACCGCGGAGCTGTAGACGACGAGTATACTCGTCCGCGCGTACATTAACGCTTTGTCGGCGTCAAATCTAAAACTCTAAATCCACATATTACATAGAAATTCGTGCGACCCGCAATTTTACGCCCTGAAATTCGGTTTGAACTTACATGGGCAACCAGATTCTTTCTGGTATACAGCGCAGTGCGAAAGTATAGGTCCACTATAAATTTCGCATTTTCGCTAAATTACGATTCGCGCTTCACGAAAATACAAAATTCAGTTACGCACAGTTACGTGTCCACGGTGAATATCGTCTCCCTAATTTCGTCGAAAATTAAAACAATCGGTAGCTCACTGCCGCATCAGAGTAAAAAACGTACAGAAACGGGTCTAGAAGAGCACTATGAGGCCATAATTTTTGAGTTTTCCGCGAAAAAACGCAAACAAGCGTTTTTGGCGCCCTTTTGCCTTAACTCTGTTCATGTTGGTCAATTTGAGAATCCGAAGAAATATTTGGAATCAGGATCGAGGGTACTCTCTTTTAGCATTTGCACTATTTGGCATACTTTGTACAAAGCATTTAGGCGTAACAGAATGGACACATTCGCTCATAAATGCCTTGATTGCGAAATCGCGATTCGGGTTTATTGTTTATTGTCTAATTTTGCATACATATCTTGTTGAAGAGGGAGCCATGTGTTATTCCAGAAAAAAGAGCACACGATGCTGATTCCCAATATCTTGTAAGATTCCCAAATGGACCCTTTTGAACAGAGTTATGGAAAAAAGAGCGAAAAAATGCTTTTTAGCGTTTTTCTTGGGCCAAAAACGCCAAAATAATGGTCGGTATTGCAGCAACAACGTTTCTCTGCAGTAAGGTATCTGCGAGCTCGAGGTATGAAACAATATTCCTGCAGGAAGGTTAAATCTCATAGTTATTTAATAATAATCAGTAATAATCTCAATGTCATATTGTTTTGTTATTTTATTTGTTAACTACAAGAACGTAGGAACCTTAAGCTATCCATTAATGCACTTGTCGTAGTCAAATATGAAGATAATTAGTGTTTTTGCCCACGAAGATTGGGCCGTTGCCGTAGTTATCATTATGCACATGTTGAACATCGATTGCAAACTCACGTGATGTACGGCGCGCCTCATAACGGCAAGTCGTTGCTATTTGGAATAAATAGTTATTTGGTCTCTCTCGCGTCCACAGCCGCCGCCGTGACGAGCTCAGATAAAAACAGCCCACTTCCCGCCGGCCAAGTCGGGCTAGTCGACTTCGCGCGGCCCTAATTTTGTGGGCGTGGCACAGCGCCCCACTTCCCGCTGACAGAGAGGCTTTACCGTCTTTCCGCGGAGTGTCGGCGGGCAGACGGCTATTCCTGGGGGTCATCGAACACTCACTCATCGATTCCCACTTTGATATCATCATTGCACCACCCACTAGAGTGGAGCCAATGAACGATTACTGAGCAGAGAACGCTGTGTTGAGACTCTTTCCAAAACCCGCGCTGTGTGCGACGCTGACCTTGGGCAGGTGAGCCACTGTCTGTCAATGGCGTCTGCGAATGGGAAGACTGCAATAACCAGTGGGTGTAGGAAGCTTCCCCGTAGAAGCTCACTCCTTACTTGTCAGGAGCAGTTAAATATGAAATCCCCAGGAGCGAATTTTTCAAATTTTGTTAGGAGAGACCTTTACTTGAAATGTGATTTTTAAATGTGCCGCAAACTGTTTTAGGACTGTCTTCTGTCCGTCATCAGATTAGCCGTAAGGCGGTGGCAGAAGGGCCGCAGAGTGCGTGTTCACCGTATGTGGGCAGTCAACGAAACAGCGCTGCCGACTGCCCGCGACCGATCTATTGGCCTTCCGCGGGAGGGGTTACGGGACGTCGGCTAGTGATACCGCGGGAAGTGTGATGTCTCTATCTGAGGAGGGCTCTGAGATTTTCAGTGTATTGGGCACGCAAACATAGAGTAAGGCGCCTGCGTGTTCAGCGTTTGTTACATGCGTCTTTGAGGAATGATTCATGCGCCTTTAATGTAAGGCGCCTGCGTGTTCAGCGTTTGTTACATGCGTCTTTGAGGAATGATACATGCGTCTTTAGTTCTAGGTATTTGCGTTTTCATGGTATGTAGCATGATGCTATCAGACTACATACTTATAAGGCAGAAATAGCTAGGCTGGGAAGTTCTGAGAACATCAGCTGGCTTGAAATTGAACTTCAATCAATGAACATTATCCTTCAGACTCATCTAGTCAAAAACATTGACTGAAGTGCTTGCTTTCATTGTTCAACTGTTTTTATTAGGTAAACGCCTTTATTTCTTCCTCTGAATGTCGATGATTTTTGACTGCTCGGAATGAGGCTGCGATCTTTTTTTGCGGCGCTGTGACCGTGTACACGAACTAGCATCTTTGGGCCCTAGAAACTCTAATTCTAGCCCGTTTTTCACCGCGCTACCTTCAAAGTTTTTCAGCTGTTTTCCATCTAAGCTGATTTTTATAGTTTTTTAGATAACGTTTTTAATAGCGACCACTGCCTTTAAGTATCACCCCACCTCTTAAGTATCACAGGAAATGTTTGTTGTGACAATGAAATCTTTTGTGGACCCTTCCTTTGCAATTCTCTACAATCGACTGGAGTGCTGTAGACTGAACTGTGGTACAACTATTTATTGAGGAGAGTCACCTCTCCGTACCACTCTACAACTGCAAAATGAGCCACTATATTTGAACGGGCCGCCTTAAGAAGGCAGCGGACGCGGCCTCCGATCGCAGGCCCCGCCTGCGATGAGAGACCACTGGGGAAGACGAGAGCGCGAGGCATGCATAAGATGCCCCTCCCCCGCATCCACCCCTCCGTGCCATCGAACGACGGAGAACGAATACGACAAGAAACCGAGGAGGAAAGCACATGAACGGGGTAGTAGAGGAAACCAACTGCTAAGAAGCAGGTACTAAACTGGAATAAGATCGCTAAGGCTATTAGATTAGTAGAGCTACGGTACAACAATGGATTTACAACTACTATTCTTAACATGCCCGTACTAGCAGGAGAGTCGTCCCGACTCACATCACTAACGATATCACTAGGCTCCTCTCCGAACATTTCTGTTTTCCATACCATAGCTCCTTCGACCACTTTCCCGACTGTTCCCGGCGTCACTAGAACTGGGTCGATCTCCTCCATCCGGTTTGATGCTGAAAACAGTATTACTGTTAGAACCACAGCTATGCTTCATAAGTTCCCACACTTCGATCGCATTCGTGGCATTAGCTCCGACGTCACGGCAAAGTGCCACATTTGAACCGGCTCTGTGCTCGAACCGCACTCTTGTGGCTGCAACCCTTCGTGGCGGTGGCGGGACCATGGGGAGTGAGATGCGTAGATTTTACCTTTCGGCGCTTCGACTCCTTCCTTTCCTCACTCCAGCTCCCTTGTTCTCCAACAGAGGCGACGTTCTCTAGTTCAAACCTGTCGGCCACTTTATTCGATCGTGCCATTTGGTGTGTCGGACTGGGAACAGCGACATGAACACACTGCCCAAAACAGCCGCAGTCAGATCGATGACGCAGGTTGAGTGGATGCTCTATGCCGATACCCGTTGTGAAACATCGAATCTTCCGACTCGTTTGAATCTCTGCAGAGGGGTTCTTTCTGGGCTTCCCCCGCTTCCTACGAGTTCTAACAGGCTGCACGGGCTCTTCTGATACCCCTTCAGGTAGCCCCTGAACCACATCGAATTGTACTCTGCTGGGTTCGTCAGGCCCAGGCTTGCATGAGTAATGGCGCCTATCAGGCATGACTGTATTGCTTTGCCTCCATCTCGGGCGAGCTCCTGACTGATCGCGGTCATGGTTCTCAGCGTCTTTTCCTTGATCTGTTGCTGCGCAACGTTTCACCTCAAGCTTCCGCTTAACGTTCGAACGCAAAAGCTTCCTGGGCAACTCGATCTTGTCTGTGGACACAATGTCTGCTGTTCCGCAAGGTGCTTCGTCTTCACTTTGTTTGAAGACTTCTGCTCCCACAAAGGTGTCAGCGACAGGAGCATGGACTTCAGAAGTCGTTCGACTGTTCCTGACTTTTGCACCAGCAGACCGCACAACTGGGTCTTGCGGCTGCTTTCGCTGCTTCTGAGTACGCCTTTTCTTAACTGCACTGAAAGTTTCGCCTTTGCTGGGAGAGATCGTCGCTCTCTTAAACCGCTGAAGGTTAATTCCCAACCTGTCTAAGGCGTTAGTGCCAAGAACTAGCGATCCGTCTCTTCCCTTAATCATGAAGCATGCGATCCTTCGCTTGTTGCTATTTCCAATCTGCATGTAATTCCTTATCGCTCCCTTGAAGATCATAGCATTCCCAGAGGCGTCGTACACCGGAGCACATCCTCTCAGTGGAATCTCTTCAACATCATTGTCCAATTCGAAACCAGAGTCAAGAGCTTCTTCCAACATTTCGAGAGGGATGATGCTTACTTGGGAACCTGTGTCCAGCAAAGCCTGTCGTGTGAATCCCAGGAGATGTACCTCAGACGACAATTGCCTTCCCACTAATTCGTCCTGTGGTCTGGATGAGCCTGCGGCTCCACAAATCCACTTGTTCAGCGAAGCCGTGAAGTTCTTCACTGGTCTTTCCTCTGCTGTCCCATTGCTTCCACTAACTTCACGGTGCGAAGGCTCTCTAGAAGCTCGGCATTTACGGGAAAGATGGCCAGTCTTGCCACAATTGTAGCACTTCAACGGTTTCTTTGGTTCTCCACTTGACGACACAGCTACAGAACCGTTAGCTGGCTCTAGTTTAGCGGGACTAGTATGTGTCTGACTTCCTCGTTTCGACGGCGAAAACCTGTCCTTGCCTACTTTGGCGGGTCTTGGTCGGCATGGCTGCGCAGCCTGCCGCATCGCTGAAGCAACATCTCGACTTCGCTCGCAGCGCTGAGCCAATCTTTTGACCATCTCGCATTCACACCCTTCTGGCGCAGCCTCCAGCGTTGAGTATAGCTGCAAGTACTAGGGCCAGTCCGTGAGTTGTGTTACGAGTTTCACAGCTCGTGTCTTCGACAGCACTTCATCGCAGGCATCTGGAAAAGCCATCCTGGTCAGTCGTTCAAGCTCGATACAGAATCGAGTGACGTCGACATTTTTCTTCAAGTGCTTCAGTTCCATATGGACCTTCATTTGCTGCGCAGGATCGCTAGCGCTCAGACTCTTCGCATTCCATCGATGATTCCGTCGAGACTTCCTTCGCGGATGCTTCTTGGCAGCGCATCAGCTACTGCTTTAGGGAATCCGTCAAGCTTGGAGAGGAAGAGGTGCGTAAGTATAGCGTTATCTAACCCAAGGTTCAAATATTTCATCCTAAACCTGAGTACGAAGTCGTCGAACTGTTTTCCCTTGGGATCTGCAAAGGTCTCCACCTCTGGTAAGCTCATGGCAGCGAACATATGCCCCAAGTTTAGGTGACTTTCGAGATTTTCATACCCTCTATTGAGAAAAGGGTTCACTCGCGTCTGCCAGTCCGAATCCGTCTCTCTCTGCTGCTGCGATCCGATCGTGATGCCCTGAGAAGCAAGAGGCGAATGAAGTCTGAAGCACTTCGACTCGAGCCCAACGCCTGGAGAGCTTCTTGGATCGCCTCTTGTTGCCTCGATGAGATCAAAGTCTGCGTTGTAGACAAAGTTCCTGTTAGCTTCGTCGAACGTGCGCTGCTCGACCGTGGCGTTTGGAGCATCTGTGACAACAACGGTGGCTGGTTGACCCTGAATAGTATTACTCTGATCCGACCGCCTATGTTGCTTACAAATCTCCACGAAAGCTCTCGTTTTGCTCACAACTGTTGCATCGACGTTTAACAGCTCGGACAGTTGCCGCAGACAATGGTCGACTTCAGCAGATTGCTCACGCTGCTCCTCCATGGCGATAGCGGGGTCTTCCGAAAGTTTGACAGTTTCGGATCTCCCCACCTTTCGGGCACTCCGGTTAGAGAGCACTTTGACCTTGTCCATGAGCACATTCATCATGGCTCGCATATCGGCCAGTTGCTCGGATGTGGTGGGCTCATTCAGCGCCAGTCGTTGCATTTCCATAACACTTTCTTCTGCATTGCTGCTTGAAGCCATTGTTCTGGGATCACTAATCTTTATTGTAGATTAGGCTATCGGCCGCGAGACGAAAGCGATCAATTTGTAGTCGGGCTACTACATGGAACAGCGACGAGCGTCACCACAACGTACCCCCACTCTGTGACGGCGTCGATCGACACGCACGCTACCCACGCAGCGACGAAACCCAACAGTGTATTCTGTGAATAACACTGGTGCGTCTCACCACCCGGGCACGCACACGCGACCGATCCGCGTGAATGAGGATACACTGCTTCCAAGTAGGAGCATGACTACACGCCGTAACCGCTTGACAACGGCTTAAAGGCAGCAGACACGCTCGAAAAAGTTGTTGAGATAACTTTATTGGTGGGGTCGTGCAGGCCCTAGAAGAACCCTCACGGAGTTGCAAGCGTTAAAAACGAGTCCAAATGACCGTATTTGAGCCGTAGTCAGTCACGAAATCATCCTTGCTCCGCCCATCGATACGGGCTCCACCCCTCCATACAGGTATTCAATGCTCGATTGCGGCCACTTTAGATTACTTTTTAGGCTTCTCACGGCGTAAGCGTTCCAGACAGGGCCGTACGAGTACATTAGCGTCGTTTTCCCGACAAATTTGTTGCTAGCTCCGCTATTTCAGCCAGTGCCGTACAACTCGTCCATTTCTGGGCCAATATAGAACGTACCGTTATATCTTAATTTCCGTCGATTTGTTTTCGTCTTTTTCGTTATTTCTGAATACTAAGAGCTTCAGACCTTCAGTTTAATCCATAAATTGATATCATTTTTGAGCGTGTCTGCTGCCTTTAAGGGCGGATCGCTGGTCCTCTTCTTCGATCCCGGTTTGGCCCCCAAATCGACTGGAGTGCTGTAGACTGAACTGTGGTACAACTATTTATTGAGGAGAGTCACCTCTCCGTACCACTCTACAACTACAAAATGAGCCACTATAATTGAACGGGCCGCCTTAAGAAGGCAGCGGACGCGGCCTCCGATCGCAGGCCCCGCCTGCGATGAGAGACCACTGGGGAAGACGAGAGCGCGAGGCATGCATAAGATGCCCCTCCCCCGCATCCACCCCTCCGTGCCATCGATCGACGGAGAACGAATACGACAACAAACCGAGGAGGAAAGCACAGGAACGGGGTAGTAGAGGAAACCAACTACTAGAGCAGGTACTAAACTGGAATAAGATCGCTAAGGCTATTAGATTAGTAGAGCTACGGTACAACAATGGATTTACAACTACTATTCTTAACACTACTCCCTATTACTCCATTCTTTCTTTAGGGCCCTAACTAACCCTGCTTTGCATAAAATACTCTTTTATTTTCGATTGACCCAATTTTTCATCGGTGACAACCACCATGAACATGTTCATCCAACCGGACAACTAGTCCATGTTATAGAATAATGCCACTAAGTTACGACGCTTCAATGCGTATCTCGCCGTTTCCTCGTAATTTTGGTAACACTTGGAGGCCAACGCATTGTTTTATGTGAAAAACTCGGGGACGAGAATCATCGTGAACACTGCCTTTAAGATGAGTGCGGAAATGAAGTCGATCTAACCATTTTGTGTGCAGTGACCCATGTGAGACCGCGCGGACGTTACGCCTATGTTAGACAAAGTAAGACTTGCAAGAGCAACTCTAACATTGAAAAAAAACTGGGTGAATCCTGAAAGCAAGCAGGAACAACAGGTTTTCATTCGTGTTTGTCGCGGGCGTAACGTTCAGCATGTGTCATCTCACATCTGGTCGCAGTCAGTCATAATTGCGCGATTTTTATCCGTGTTTTCGCGCGGTACGGATAATTTGTTGTGCCTTCGAGCGATCCATCCGGGTGACGATGCTGAAATTTCACGCGGGAATACCAAGTATCTAAGCGCGATTACTCTGACCGCGTCCTACGCGCAAGCTTATTTTCAGTCAGCCTAGTCGCCAATTCCTCTGTGAGTGTTTTACAACATTTTCCTTTAAATCAATTCTAACAAACGGCTAAGTTAAGGTTTTCCGCAACGAAATTATTAACGCTATGCAAGACCACTTGTGGAGGGATGATAAAAAATGGTCTTCCGAAGCAGAGGAACCGCATACAACAGAGGACTTCTTTCAGAATACTTTCATAACATAGATTTTAGGCTCTTTTTTATTGTTTTAATAATCTTTGTTGTGAGTGCCGACAGTTCCTCACATATTGACAATAATACTGCTATGATTCGAAGTACATGGGTGGATGGGTTGTATTTCTAGTAGCCTTTTTGACTGTTTTGTTCTTTCAGCTTATCGATCCCGATAAGACGTTGTTCGCTCAGCGAATTTTATCGAGAGATGAGTTGTTTTCGGCGCAGCACAAAACTCGGAACCTGCGGGCTCTGTTCCCTTGTGGAGATCAGTTGATTGCAATCATTGATGACCGGGCAGATGTATGGCAGTATTCGGACGCTCTCATTCAGGTGCGATTATAGGAACATTTTCAAATAATTGATCACATTCATAATAAGGTTTACATTTATAGGTGAAACCATACCGATTTTTTAAAGAAGTTGGTGATATCAACGCCCCGGCTGGAGGAACGAAGGAAGGCATACTACCTGTTGATATCGGTAATAGTTGTCTCTATTTGCTAGTGACAACGCATTAATAGGTTCTTACAGAGGACGACGCAGAACACGACCGCACCTTGGAGCATATCGAACGGATGTTGACAGATGTACATACAAATTTTTATAAGCATTACGATGCCTCCAAAGAAATCCGTGATGTCAAGGTGAGTCTTTTTTTCAAAGAACTTGTTTCAGCAACGGTGTTATGCACGGGGCCTCCTAAACAGGCAGCAGCGACCGTTTATCCATATCGTCTATCGTGCTGAATACGCAGGGAGTTGGTACGTTCAAACATGATCGAACTCGTTAAACACCTTCATTGGCAAAACAGTGTGATGGAACACGTATGGATTAACAATCACTGCTGGCTGTTTATGTTTTTTCGTTATGCACTGACGAAATTCCGCCAGAAGTGGGATTCGATTCTGCATTAAACGGAAA
The DNA here is from genome assembly GCA_029168955.1 of Aplectana chamaeleonis. Classification (NCBI taxonomy): domain Eukaryota; kingdom Metazoa; phylum Nematoda; class Chromadorea; order Rhabditida; family Cosmocercidae; genus Aplectana; species Aplectana chamaeleonis. The sequence continues at coordinate 125,267 of JAPDOI010001563.1, forward strand.
ATGCAGGCGGTCGCAAAAACAACGTTTTTTCGTTTGAGTTTGTTCTGTTGAGTCACAAGATTGGTGCTTGGCCAATTCAAAGTGCATGCGAGGTACACACATGTTGCGATTTTTAATATTCCGTATTCTCACCGTAAACGCGTCCCGCGCGGATCGCTCTTGCCCAACTACTAAAACTCCAACTGCAGAGCCATGTGGAAGAAGTGTGGCATTGGTCCTCAGCTACTCAGACATTCTGGCGTTTCTAATGCGCACTGAACCGTCCCATTTCGACCTGTGCGGGGCAAACGGCAGAGTTCCCGCATGGCCATTCCGGTCTGCGTTCAGCGCCTGCCAAACCTCGGATTCTGCCGTTTGGCTGGCGATGACGTCACTGCTGCAGAGAGGCTCGGTGTCGCGTTCGTTAACGATTTGACAGGGCATGAACTCGTTTGATCTGCCAAATCACGTTCTCGATGACTCCATCATTGACCAGGCCCATATCAGCAGCAGAGCACGTATGTATATAAGGGGCCTCATCCCAGAGAGAGCGCAGTCGGCCTTTCGGGGCCGCTCCTGGAAAGTGGCTACAAGTCACTCTCTGGACGATTTTTGACCGCTGAGGGGTCTCCCCAACGGTCCTCAGCGAGGGAAGCTCTCTCGCGGTCGACCGTGGCTCTTATGGAGGATCGCCTACTCGTTGGCAAGAGCGTACGCGGAAGAAGAAGTCGTCTACAACTGCCGTCATCCTTCCGAAGTCAAAGGTCCTCAATTATACCTCCCAGAATTCACTTTTCACGAGTCCTGGAGCCAATTTTTTCGGTTACGGGTCAGCATAAACCGGCGCTGCTGATCCGTTTTCTACTCATCCGTGCCGGAATCGAAGCGAACCCTGGACCCCCTCGTCGGATTCGATGGCCCTGCACCCAGTGTGGTACCTCAGCCGCTGCAGGGAGCGTCCAATGTATCAAGTGCAGGAAATGGACTCATGTGAGGAAATGTTCCGGTCTCAAGTTCTTCAAGGATGCGGACAGCTCATACGTGTGCCCGAACTGCGTAGCCGTGCCGGCATCTCAACCTCAACGTTCAAGTCCCAATTCTCTGAAGATAATCCAATGGAATATCAATGGTTTCCGCAACAAATCAGCGGAACTAGAAGCTCTCACATACCGTATAGGAGCTGAAATTGTGGGACTTTAAGAGACTAAACTGGACCCAAATCACGGATCACCGGTTGTTCGAGGCTACACATGCCTGAGAAACGACAGAACGAGCTCTGGAGGAGGTGTGGCTTTTCTGGTTAGAAACGACTTACAGTGCAGTGTGATCACTCCAACAACTAGCGATGGTACCACGGAATGCATCTCCATAGCTGTGGAAACGAAGGCTGGATCTGTTCACATTCACAACCTCTACTCTCCGCCAAGATCCTCATGCCCACCCTCATACGAGCTGTCATGGGAGATGTCAACGCACACAGTCCTCTATGGTCAGAGGGTGAAGAGGACCAATGTGAACAGGACCTCGAAGAGGAGATAGCGCAGTCTAATTTCGTGATTCTCAATGAAGCCCCTCACTTTACTAGGAAGCCGACATATGGAAGACCGTCTTCACCTGACCTCTCGCTGTGCTCACAGGACTTGGCATCGTCAGCAGTTTGGGACACCGCGAACACAGGGGCGAGTGACCACCTCCCGATCCTGATGGAGTTCAAAAGCGAGTCCCTCATATCTTCCTCACCGAGAACCACGTTCGTTAACTTCAAAAAGGCGAACTGGTTCAAGTTTTCGTCTGTTCTGGAACAGCAATCTGCTGGTTCTGACTTCCGAGCAAACCCTTTTGGAGATGGATCGATTCCTGACATCAGCCGTAAGGGCAGCAACGTCATAATCTATCCCTAAGGGTAGGCGTAAGGCTTTTATGCCGGGATTGTCGGATAACGCTAAGGACCTAATAAGGGAAAGAGACTCGATTCGAAAAACGGACCCCACCAACACCAGGATTCCTGAGCTGAACAGAGAAATCGCAGATGAAGTGAGGATGGACCGACAACAGACTTGGAGAGCGTTCGTGGAAGGCATAGATCATCGTACAAACTCCTCCAAGCTTTGGAATTCGAAGAAAGCCTATGACACTGTCGTTATCTCCATGCTCTGCCAAAAGCTTGCGGAGTCGTCCCTGCCGAGAGGTTCGGCCCGCTGGATCTCTAGCTACTTGAAGGGCAGAACAATACGGACAGAATTTAGAGGCCAGATGTCCAACCTAAGATTGGTGCGCTCCGGGGTACCGCAAGGTGCGGTCCTCTCTCCGCTCCTGTTTTCTTTCTACATCGCAGAACTCCCGGCACCACCACCAGAAACACGCCTAGTCGGATATGCGGATGACCTAACTTTGGTTGCATCACATCCAGATGTGGAAACCTGCGAAAAACGCCTGAACGACTATCTTCCGATGCTAACAAAGGCCCTGGAAGATCTACATCTTCAACTGTCGCTCCAGAAGACCACTGTCTCTCTTCTTACAACACATCCTGCTCAAGCGAGATACGTGCCGAAAGTGTTCATAAATGGGACGCAAATCACGCACGAAAGAAATCCGACGATTCTCGGCTATCATTTCGATACTATGATGACGGGACGACTACATGCGGAAGCTGTTCGTAAGAAGACGGCTAAAAGAGCGAACCTCCTGAAAGCGTTGGCAGGAAGGAACTGGGGACAAAGCAAAGAGCTGCTCACATTGACCTACCGTGCCATCGGACAATCCGTGATGTCATACGCTGCTCCAGCCTGGAGCCCGCTCATTGCATCGTCACACTGGGACGGGTTACAAGCGTGTCAAAATGCAGCCTTCAGGACCGCGACGGGAAGCCTGGCTATGGCGAGCACCATCCACCTGAGTAATGAGACGGGAATCATGCCAGTCCAAGCTCTCAATGAGATGCTGACTCTTCAATATCGTAAGGTTACGACAATCGACCCAGAACACCCATCGCACGACATGATGAAGCCGGAACCGCCTAGACAGATAAGGAAGCATGTCAGATCTGTTAAGCCAATGTCGGTAAGACCTGGAACTGCAGAGAGCATTCGGAAAGAAGTTCACAAGGAGTTTGTAAAAGAGTTCTTGGGTACTATGAACTCTCCCCTGCTAAGTGGACCGCCGCCGAAGATTGCGAAGGAGGAGGAGACTTTGCCAAGATCAAGTCGGGCAGCGCTATCCCAGCTCCGGAGTGGTTTCTACTCGAAGTCGCAATGGTATCCGCATAAGATAGGAGCAGCCGATAATTTACTTTGCCCTGATTGCGGGCTCGAGGAACACACAGTACCTCACATGTTCTCATGCTCTGGAAAGCCATCGCACCTTACAATCGAAGATCTCTGGCTCAAACCAGTGGAAGTCGTCAATTTTCTGTCACTTTGATAATTCATTGACTGTCACTTTCATCATATAAGCATGAAAAAAAATTTAAAAATTAAAGAAAATAATAAAAATAAAAAAAAGACAAAAAGAAAAAAAAGAGGGTTGAATAACGCCCCATCCCGGGATCCTCCAAAGAAGAGGATCCCAATCTGCTTCGATTATGTCGTCTACGTGCCGGAAGTTGGATCCAGGATCAATGTATATGGTGGAAGATGAGCAACAACAACAACCGTGGCGTGGATGATGTCCCTATCGCGGACCGCGGTGGGGGTGACTCCCTCACGCGGGCCGCGACATGGATCGTGTCCTTGTTGGGGGAGACCCGCTCCTATTGAAATGATGGGACGCCGCCCCTACCGCCACGTGCTTCTACAATAGGACGACGACCCCCTTTGCCGTTGTAAATCTAATCTAGCATGGTCGAAACCTGCAAACGGCAGTGAATCGCCGGATATCGCGGGCGGAACCGAACATGATCGAAACATGCCAACGGCAGTGAATCGCCGGATATCGCGGGGCAAACGGCGGATATGGGGCACCCGCTTTGCCCATTTTTTCGTTTCTAACGGCAGCGGTTCAGATTATGACCCGCGTTTGCTGCGCGTTACAAACCCCACAGTGTCTGAGTATGCCGTACGTTTATACGTATACAATTTATAAACAGTATACAAACTTCTTCTCGCGCTGTATCAAATGGTAGAGAAATGAACTATGGTAAAGCAGAATGAAGTCGATAAGCCAACAGTAATGCAAATAGTAATAGAGATTAGGGCGGCACCATCATGGCGACGCTGGATGAGCAACAGGCGTGTGCTGCCAACGTGGTAAAAAAAATCTCGGCCCACCTCTGGCCTAGCGCTGCACTTGCTGTGAGGACTATGAAACACGCCTCACCGCATCTGCTTGGTTTTGGAGTTGACGGTTTTTGCGCGCTTTAAAATCCTCCAATGTGTCCTCTAATGTGTGTTTGAATTGGATTGAAAGCAGTTCATAAGTAGTTTGAGGCAGAAGGGGTCTTTGAAGGGGTTTCTTCGGAAACATGGTAGTCAAATATCTTGGCACCAGGAACACATTGACGAGTTCTACTGCAATCCGCGATTTTCGCACGCAAAGCCGCTGCGTTCACATCGCCGCGTTAACCATTGTTCATTTTAGAGACTGCGGTTAACGCGCCCTACCTTCGACGTGAACGCAACGGCTTTCAGCCGTGCTCGTCAACTATATGAGCTGTACTCGTACGAGGCTTCTTGCTTTGTACGCATTCGATCGACAAACCTTCACTGCGTGAAAGCGGTGCGTCACCTGACCCGCCCACAACGAGGCGCAGAATAGATTCGGGCTCTTGGGGAGCCCGCTAATTTGAAACAGTACCGCAACTACGTCCCCAAGACGTGGTCTTCGACTCACACGTTGTGGGGTTTGTAACGCGCAGCTAACGCGGGTCATAATCTGAACCGCTGCCGTTAGAAACGAAAAAATGGGCAAAGCGGGTGCCCCATATCCGCCGTTTGCCCCGCGATATCCGGCGATTCACTGCCGTTTGCAGGTTTCGACCGTCCTCGGTTAGATTTTTAACGGCAAGGGAGGTCGTCATCCTATTCCATTGGTTCCACCACTTCGATAGAAGCGGGTCTCCCTCAACAGGGACACGGTCCATGTCACGGCCCGCGGGAAGGGGTCACCCCCACTGCGGTCCGCGACAGGGACATCATCCTCGCCACGGTCGACAGCGGGGGAGCTTCCCTCGCTGAGGACCGTGGGGGAGACCCCCTTAGCGGGTAAAAATCGTCCAGAGAGTGACTCGTAGCCATTTTCCAGGAGCGGCCCCGAAAGGCCGACTGCGCTTTCCCTAGGATGAGGCTCGTTATATACGTGCTGTGCTGCTGATATGCACCTGTTCAATTGTGGAGTGATCGATAACTTGATTTGGCAAATCACACATGTTCATGCCCTATTAAACCGTGTACAAACGCAACACCAATCCTCCCTGCAGCAGTGACGTCATGGCCAGCCAAACGGCGGAATCTGCGGTTTGGCAGGCGTTGAACGCAGACCGGAATAGCCGTGCGGGATCTCTGCCGTTTACCCCACACAGATCGAAATGGGACGGTTCAGGTCGCGTTAGAAACGCCAGAATGTCTGAGGAAGTATGCAGGAAAAGTAGTTCAATATCGAGATTTAACTGTTAATGGCTCGTCGTAATATGCACTACTTCCATTAACAAATATAGCTATAAAAAGAATGCCCGCATTAGCACATGCTGGCCACCTAGTTTCTTTTCTTTAGGTCGTGATCAGCTACATCAAAAGACAGGTGTTCCGGGGTCTCGTTATTGTGTTATCAGGAGTGGTTCCACTTGGTATGAAGACAGAGCATTCAGAGGCCTATCGGCTCTGCGTTCAATTCGGGGCAACAGTGAGTTCTAGAATATTTTAAGAGTTGGGATGTGCAGTTATAGTTATATTTCCTAGGTAGCCGATCAAGTCACGGAGCAAACAACACATCTTATCGCAGTACGATGGGGCACTATGTACGTTTTGCAGCTGTTTCATTTATTTGGAACTCCTACGATTAGCGCTGTTCTGTGTGGAGGTTTCTGTTGGGTCTGAATGTGGAAGTGAGATTCACGAGAGAAAGCTGCAGACAAAACTCACAGGCAGCCCGTGATTGGATAATAAGACTTGGTTTGACGGACGATTGTTCACTCAGTTGTTTGACACCCTTCTGCAACCCATCGACGCCTCATGGATGCGTTCTTGCCATAACACTGTAGCCTGTGGTCTTAACATTCAATGTGTTAGTTGGTTGGACCTGTTGCGGTCGTGAACTCTTAATACATATAACAAGATGATAGAAGCCACAACCCCAAACGCTGCGCTCTTAAACTCCTTTTTCTACAAAATGAATAGTCCTGACTTCCTCTGGCCATGCTGCGCTTCTGTTCACCGTTCCACTCAAATCTTTATATGGAGCAAACAACAGTTAGTTGTATCATAGAACTTCGAAGGAGCATCCGAAACATTTTGGTTTGACAACGGTGGCCTGATTTTGCCCTCTTGCGGCGCGTGGCGAGTATACGTCATTTTTGCAATTCGTTCAGAACGAACTTAAGTGGGGACGATCCGAGGCGACTGCAGCTCCACCATATGTCACAGCATTAGAATCGCCTCGGACTTCACGCCGATAATAAAAAAATGTTGTTCCGTTTGAATCAATTTTTGCGATTTTTCAGGAAGGTCATCGCCGCGTGTAAACTCGGCATTCCGATCGTAACACCTCTATGGTTGTATGCATGCGTGGAGAAGCTAATGAAGGTGATTTTCTGTGCATGAGTTCGTGTGTGATAAACAATGATGGGCATGTGTTCGGTGTATAAATCAGGAACTGTGTGGATAGCTTGGCCACTTTTCGTGGTTAGTGATAAATTCCTTAGATTTCTACTCACGTTTCTCAAAGTTTTATGCTCAATTGCGCACAATTCAAGTTCGTGGGCGCAGCCCTTCCATCTGGGGTTAGTCAGGTTTCGCTTATTTCCTTTTTTGTTTTACGAAGAAGTTGGGAAAAGAATTTGGAAACATTCGTGCGAACGCTTGCCAGGCTTATGACAAGTTCTCTGACTCTTAATGTTTTTCATGGCAAACTCTGGTCAACACTGTAGAAATGCTGCGAACAGCAATACTTCTTTCAGGCTGATGAAAAGGAATTCGAAATGACCAAAGACTCAAAAGTCCCGGAGGGTCGACCGCTAGGTGGAAGGATAATACCGGAGCTGACCAGCATTGATGCCATGAAGAAGGAAACTATTCTAGAAATGGAGCACGAGGTGAATTGTTTGGTGCTATCTGTTTTTGACTCGCCCTTAAGTGCATAGGAACAGCGGGCAATAGCAATGGAGAACAGTGCCATCGCTTTGAGAAAACTAGCTGTGAGCGCGTGCGTTCGCGTATGCTGCGCTCTGGTGGTTTCCGGCTGTGGTATCAGCCAATAATAGCGTATAAGTACGCTTAATTCTTAAGAGGTGGGTCAATTTGGCACACCGGAATGGGATCAGTTGTCTGCCCATCATCAGGATCAAGCAGACTATTGTCCAGGACCTCGGCGGAGCTACGCCCTCAAGGGAGGGCTCTATACCTATCACTGAGTTTCATGATGCAACCGTGCTCAGAATCGGCTAAATGCCGAAGGCAGTTTCAAAAACTGATAATCTTTTTCTCATCTTGGTGTGTGAGGTGTGCGATTTCACAGAAATATTTACACGTCTAACAATGAAAAAAAGGAAAAAGTTGGTATTATGCCTTTCTATAAAACAGTCAGCAAACGGTTGTAGTATGTTTTAGCAGTCAATCTACCATTCCTCACCTGATGCACTGATTGAAGGGTGCTGCTATGTGAGGTTGCCCTTAATGAGAACTCATAGTCAGTGGTCTAGAAAAGAGGCATATTTCTTATACAAAAAAAAACATCGAGGGATCAGACCTTTTCTGAATCTATTCCAAACATAACCAAAGCTGCTTCAATAATTGAATAACCTTCACTACATGAGTATGAGTAAGGCGTTTTGGCCTTTGTTGTTTTATTTTTCCCTACGCAAGTTGAGAAGATTATAAAGGAAATGCAGAACTGTAGAGCTGTTGGTCCTGATGGGATATGTCCTGCTGTCTTGAAGAAGATACCGGCTGACCTTCTACCGCTTCTCACTGATGTGATAAACACCTCGTTCAGGTTGTGTACTATTCCCCAGAATTGAAAGACAGCAAACGTCGTGCCGCTGCCCAAGCCTGGCAAGCCTCAAGCTTCAGTCAAGGGATATCGTCCCACTAGTTTGTTGTCCTCTTTTGCTAAAGTAGCTGAAAAGCTGCTCGTAGATATCAAGGTGGTAGCTTACGCCGATGACATGACCGTCTTGTGTCGTGATCGGGACATAAATGTGACCGCCGCCAAGATCAAAGAGTACTTGATCACGCTGAAAAGCTTCTTCGTCCGCAAAATGCTGAAGATTTCTGCGTCGAAGTCATGGGTATCCGTACTCACAACGGACCCATCTGAACACAGCACACATCCTTATGTCGAATGGAATGGAGATCGTTTGCCTGCGGCCCACTTCCCAAAACTTCTCGGCCTCGTGCTCGATCCATCGCGCAAGTTTCATAAGAACACGGAACAGAAACAGGCTATCGTTAACGTGAAGCCTAAGGCGGCGTCTAGAGTTCATTCGCGACGCGACGTTATGATTAGCCTACGTATCGATCAAGCGACGTCGCGTCGCGTCGTCGCTAGGTGTTCACAGTGAAGAGGCGCTATACATCGAATTTGACGCGCAAATTATAATCGCGATACTGCAAACAATTTTGTCTGCATATTTAAGGACAGTGTGATGAGGGTGATGGTTTTGAAGGGTTGACGAGCTATAAAGTTTTTTTACGGTTTACAAATGACACAAGCATAATTCGGTCTCATTTCACCGAAACCTCCCTATTTATTCTGTACTATCAACTTCAAAAAAAATTCTAAGCATCATTTGTTCCCAATGTCTTTTTGATTGTTTCGTCATTAAAGAAGCAAGTTGTCGCAACGAAAACAAAAATGTGCCATAATAATACAGATAAGAGATAAAAAAGGTATATTACACTTAAATAGACAGAATAAGATCAAATATTGATTAGTTTTGCTTGGGTACGGAAAGTTGCGGAAATTACGCAATTGCGCGTAGTCGCCTAGCGTTCGCGCGCCGTTCACACCTTGATTTCCGCGCGACGCGATTTTCGCGTCGCGCTGACATGTGCCATCGCGTGGCGCCGCGAAAACTCTGAACGCCATCTTAATGTGCTTAGAGCACTGGGCGGTACATCATGGGGTAGCAGGAAGGAAGCCATTATGACAACGTATAAGGCGATTCTCCAGCCCGCACTAGAATACGCTGCACCAGTTTGGCAGCATCTAGTCTCAGAATTCTCTTAGACTAAGATGCAACGCGTACAGAATGCAGCTCTTCGTATCGCCACTGGATGCGCAAGAAGTTCCCCCGTCGATCACTTGCTTACTGAGACCCGCATATTACCAATAAAGGAGCACTCAGCTCCGGGCCCAACAATTTTTCATCAACATTATCAAGCAACCGAACCACCCCTCTTGGAGAGTGCTACCTCGTCAGAGAGAAAGAGAGAGGGGGGGAGAGAAAGAGAGAGAGAGAAAGAGAGAGAGAGAGACATCAGAAAGCCATTCGCCGATGCTCTCAGCAAATCCTTGCATCGCTGCGCTGTGGTCACTCTACTATGCTTATGTTTTACGTCAGCAAGATAGACAGCAGCAAATCAGATGTTCGCCCGGACTGCGGCTGCCTCGGCCATGATACTGCACACCTGTTCAACTGTCCGGAGAGACCCACCACGCTGACCGTAATGGACTTATGGACGAGTCCATTACTGGTCGCCCAGTTTCTCAACCTATGACAAAACCCTCAATGTGGCTGCAAAGTAGAAGAAGTTTTTTTTCCTTTTTTGGGACTGTCTGATGCATTTAGCCGGAATATTGAAACACTGTCCTGCACCTAACATATATTAAAATTGCATACTGAAACTTCGTGGTAAAAATGTGTCACCCTCCCTTGTTAGTGACCGAGTTTTTTTGGAAAATGTCGCAATTTCCTACGTAACCCTCGCGAAAGTTTTTTTTTTCGAATTTTGGGACCGAAAGTTAGAAAAAAATTGTATGTCTCGTCTATTTTTTTGTTTTGTTTGTATTTTTTTTGTAATTAAAGGCATCGTACGCGCTGAAAACCTTTCACAGTTTCCAGGTTCGAATGATTTTCTGGCTCCACCTAAGGACGTAGGGAGAGTTTGTTGGGTTAAAAACGCCTTATTGTGAAGACAAATGAAGTCGAATGTTTCAAATTCCGTCAAAAGAGGCCGGCCGTCCGTCAGTTATCTGGCACAATTTGCTGTCAGCCATCATATAAGTATTTATTTTATTTATTTATTTATTGGTCAATCACAAACGACGAACAGAAACAAGGAAGCAATTAGTATACATTCAGATTGACTAAAAAAAATTGAACAAACAAACTACATTCCGAACCTTCAAAAAAAAGTGCCTCTGTGTCTGAGTGGCCTGAAGTTTTGATTATGAGCTAATAGGACATCCGTGGCCATCAATTTAGGGAAAAAAATAGCATAAGGTTTAGATCCGTAGCGGCCAGCAGTTTGTGGGATCAACCAAAATGCATTAGCTTGGGCAATTTTTCTGCTGCATAGAAACTACCGGAATGAGAGGATTAGTTGCTTCCCTTAGTTTACATCAGTCCAGCCCAAGGCAGAGAGTGACCATATTTCGACCAGTGGGCCTCCGTCTGTAGGATAACCTAGCTGAGATCCTGCGCAACTGACAAAGGGCCATTCACGAGCGAGTGCAGAAGCACCTCATTCATCTGGATACGAACTCATGGCACAGACTCAGGGGTGCCCACAGTATAAGCTGTCCACCGGCCAGGAAACGGTCATGGCGGACTGACGTGAAACGGGAAGTATGTAGCACGATTATCTCATTCATGGCGTGGATGCACAGCGCAGCAGATGAAAGTGATGAGAGAGAAGTGGGTCCAACATCGGCATGATAGGATGGAAATCGCGATTAAAACACTGTTTGACTTGATAGAACTAAGTCTAGCGTTCTGGGAGATATTCACAAGAAAAACTGGTCGTTGACAGGATCATGGATTTCGAGGGGAAAAATCAGAGATTAAACTATGGCTGCGAATACCCTACATTGAGGATTGACAGACCAGAATCTATGCAGAGTTAGCACTTTTCCAATTTGGCGAGCATCGTTATTTTAGTAAATACGAATAGAATATCTTAGCACATCTCCAACACTAGATCATACAGCCCATCAAGAAAAAAAAAAGGGAAATCCATGCACGTAACGTTTTTTTTTTTGGAAGCTACTCAGTCAAGGTGAAAACAATATGTAACACGTCATATCCCATCATAGGCGTAGATCTCGATTTCATTCAGCGTCTCTCCTTACCAAACAGGAACCTGCCATAGTGGAACTGAAACGTTGCCGACTTCCTAAATCTCAGTAATTTAGAATCTAAGTTGTTTCATGGAATAGCCACCCTAAAAAGAAACGAGTTTTTATTGGATTCACTATTGGGTGTGTCCACAAGAACTTTGAACGGATTGCCACGGGTGGTCGTTGGGTGAGGCAAGGATCTAAACAAGTCAAGAAGCTGGAGATCCACCTCATCAGTAGTCAATTTGTACATAAAAGACATGTCTTCCATTTGTCGACGAAATTCGAGCGTTTGGGTGCCAAGCTTTTCTAGGCGGGATTCATAGGATAGCTCAGCAAGTCCTTTACGAAAGAAGCATAGCCTTTTAAAATCTCTCTGGACACCCTCGATTTCTTGAATTAGACCTATTCTAGAAGGCGACCACAGCTGAGGACAGTATTCTAGCAGAGACCTAACGTAGATTACGAAAAGTTTGAAAAGCTGGAGCGGGTCACGGGATTTGAATGCCTTCAAAATGAAGTTAGCTCTCATTTTGGCCTTTGTGACCGAGCGACAGATGTACTCGCTGTAATCAAACTTTGTATCGTACGTTACACCCAGATCACGAACAGATTCGGTCCAAGAGATCCTGACCCCATTTATGTGAAAGTCAAACTTTGGGATGATTTTTTCCAAACCCCATTATAAATGTCTTCTCTGGCGAAATCTCCATTTCCCACTTCTCTGACCAAACAGCTATGTCAGTCAGGGCATTTTGCAGCAAACTAGTGTTATTGATGGAATAGATCTTAGAGTCGTCGGCGTACATTGAACAATGAATACCGGCAGGTAGAGACAATGCCATGTCATCAACAAAAATAAGGAACAAAAGAGGTCCAATACAGGAACCTTGGGGCACACCACTAGGAGTTAGATACAATCGGGACTTGGCACGATTTACTTGAACTACTTGGGTTCTGCGTGTGAGGAAAGAACAGAGGAATTTCAAGAGAGAACCCTGAATTCCATAGCCTTGAATCTTGGTCAGTAGAAGAGGTATGGATATCGAATCAAACGCCTCCTTGAAGTCAATATAGCACGCTGTGACATGCTTACCCTCATTAACTTCTCTATGCCACAAAGGCACAGTAGACAATAAAGCCGATGTAGTCGATCTCTTGGGCAAAAATCCGTGTTGAGCGGTGCAGATGAGGTCATTTCGCTGCAGAAACTCCATGATTTGCTTACATACAATCCTTTCGCTGCCGAGATGTCGTACGTTCGTGCCGTGGCAGTGTGGAGGAAACAACATCACCTTCGTGCAAACCGACATCACTCCCTCCACCGAGAGGGTTTTCGTCATGGGAGAGTCGCTGGCTGGCCCCAGCTCTCCTGAAGATTCTACTACAAAGGGCTGGCGTCGAGAGGAATCCTGGACCTGTGCAGAAGTATCAATGTGCCACCTGCAGCAAGAAAGTCAACTGGAATGGAACAAGCGTCCAATGCTTTGGATGCCAAAGGTGGGTGCACTTCTCCTGTTCAGGTCTTAGTTCTGTGAGGCATCACAACTCATCCTTCCGTTGTGTTCTGTGCTCCGCCCCCAGCAACTCTGATTTCTCATTCACCAACCGCCCCCTCTCTATTGTACATATAAATCTTAACGGCCTTCGCACCAAATTGTCTGAACTCTCACTCTTCGCACGTACTCATCATCCGGATGTTATTATGGTTCAAGAAACCAAACTCTCTCCCTCTACCACTTATCCCCAACCAAACATTCCAGGCTACACTGCCTATCACATCCCAAGGACAGCTCTTGGAGGCGGAGTTTCTACGTTTGTGCTTTCTAACTTACCTTCTCATCTAATTCCAAATGTTCCTAAGAACGGTACTCTCGAGTGCGTTCCCGTTCACCTCCCTCTTAAAACTCCACTATCTCTATTTAATATTTACATCCCTCCTACCACTTCTTGTCCCCCAACCTACAACCCCATACCTCTTCTTAAGCAGTTGCATGACTGCTCTCTCTCCCCATCAGCTGTCTTTGCAGGTGACTTCCAATGCTCACACGTTCTGTTCTGCGCTTGAGTCCGACGCCAGAGGGAAGACGTCGAGGAATGGGCTGAGGAGTGTGATCTGGTTATCCTCAACGATGATCAGCCTACTCGTCTCCCTTCCTACGGCCGACCTTCTAGCCCGGACATCTCCTCGTTTCATCCAATCTTTCTAATTCTTGCACATGGTCCACTTCCACAACTCTTCCCAGCGACCACATTCCCGTCTTTCTCCATATTGATCTCTCAAACTCTCTTGCCCCTTATACTGGTATTCGTCAACGTTCTTATCTCAATTTAGGCCTTGCTGACTGGGTCCTGTTCAGAGAGGTTGCGCTCCGCCAGGCAGCTGAGTATCCATGGAATGGCGATGTGCACCAGAAAGAGCATCACATATCTGACGCCATCCGGAAGGCTACAAAAGCGGCCATACCTGAAGGACGTGTGAAAAGTTTCTACCCTAATGTCACCAGGGAGATTCTACAGAAGATCAGGACAAGAGATGAAAAGAGAGCTGAGAATCATTTGGACCCTGAGGTGGCCAAGCTGGATGAAGAGATAAGAAAGGATCTGGACAAGCACAAGAAAGACAGTTGGGAGAAGTTCACTGAAAGGTTGAACTTTAAAACCGACGGAACAACTGCGTGGAAAGTATTGAGGAAGATATCTGGCAAGTGCGCCCCTCCTCGAACTCTACCATAGAGTTCGATAACAGCGTCTTCAAATCAGGAAAGGCTGCCGCATATGCTCTTGGCAAAAATTTCTTCATCACACGTACCAAGCGTGGCTTACAAAACAGAGTCACGGTAAGAGAACTAAGCCGTCTGCCGCTGATGAACGCCACTGAGGCCTTTACTCCTGCTCAGGTGGAGAAGGCTATCAAGGAAATGCGGAACTCGAAGGCTCTCGGACCTGATGGTATCTCAGCAGCCATCTTGAAGAAGCTTCCCACGGAACTTCTACCGATGATCGCAGATATCATAAACACTTCTTTCCGAACCTGCACTCTACCACAAGCATGGAAGACCGCCAATGTGATACCCCTGCCTAAGCCAGGCAAATCGCAAAGCACGGTGAAGGGCTATCGCCCTATTAGCCTGTTATCACCGATCGCGAAAGTAGCCGAAAAAGCTAATCGTAAGGGACCTGGCAGAGCAGAATGAGGCACAGCAACATCAACATGGGTTTAGAAAGCTTCACTCCACCACCACTGCCCTTCTGGAGATTGTCAGCTATGCGGTCGATGGGTTCAATTTCAGAAAGCCTCTTAGAACAGTGGCCGTTGCCCTCGATCTAACCAAAGCATTTGATTCTGTTAACCTAGGACTTTTGTCCGAGAAACTATTGAAGTCCTCGCTGCAACCGTGGCAGAAGCGTTGGATAGCAGCGTTTACGAAAGGTCGTCGGGCCAAAGTGCTATTCCAGAATCACGTCTCCGATAGTATACCTGTAGCAGCCGGTGTGCCGCAGGGTGGAGTTTTGTCACCTGCCCTCTTCAGCCTGTATATTGAAGACCTACCCGAGCCTCCTGAAGACATAAAATTGTTGCGTATGCCGACGATATCACCATCATGTGCCGTAATCGTGACATACAGGTAGCCGCAAACAAGATCAGCGACTATCTCGTCGAGCTTAAAAACTTTCTCGATAGTATGATGCTCACAGTTTCCGCGGCGAAGTCTTCTGTTTCGGTATTCACATCTGACCCAAAGGAACACAGCGCCCAACCTGTTGTCAGGTGGGATGGTGACCTCTTGCCTACAGCGCAATTTCCAAAACTGCTGGGCCTCGTTTTGGACCCATCGCTGAAGTTTCACAAAAATGCTGAACAGAAGCAGGCAATTATCAAGGCAAAGCTTAATGTGTTGAGAGCTCTAGGAGGAACGTCCTGGGGTGGCAGCAGAGAGACAATCTTGACGACATATCGAGCTATTCTGCAGCCTGCATTGGAGTATGCTGCACCTGTCTGGCAGCACATCGTGTCGGACAGTTCCTGGACTAAGATGCAGCGAATTCAGAATGCTGCACTACGAATAGCCACTGGATGTGCAAAAAGCTCACCGATTGAGCACCTTCACGCCGAGGCCCGTATCTTGCCAGTGAAAGAGCATTGTCAGCTCCAGGCTCAGCAGATGTTTATTAATGTCCTTAAGCAACCTAATCATCCGTCGAGAAGACTATTAAATCCCGTGAGAGAGAGATCGATCAGAGTGCCGTTTGCCGATGCTCCGAACAAAGTGAATGTACAGAGATGGACCGACTCGAATCAAGAACGGCTTCGTCTCTTACGCGCGGAGCACACCCGGTTTGTGAAGGATCATCTCGCCAAAGCGGCCGTCAACCCTATTCTCGGTGATGTGCCGCCCAGGGTATGTGATACCGAGTCCGAGCTCGGTAGGCGCGCCAGGTGTATCCTCGCTTCGTTGCGCTGCGGACATTCTCCATTGCTTATGTCTTACCTGCACAGGATCGACAATAGTCAGCCTGACGTGTGCCCGGACTGTGGAAACCAAGGCCACGACACTAAACACCTATTTGACTGTCCGAAGAAGCCAACAACGCTCACTACAATAGACTTGTGGACGAATCCAGTGCTGGTCGCCCAGTTTCTCAACTTGTGACGAAACCCCTCTCAGTGGCTGCAAAGAAGAAGAAGACAATCCTTTCCATAACTTTACAAGTTGAGCTGGTGAGGCAGATCTTTACTATATATAAAGGGGATCTGTCAGTCTGTCACGGTATTTGCTCCATGGCGCATCGTATGTCAACCGTGTTACCAAAAAAAGGATACGACGCACTTTCCAGCCATGACTTAGGAGTCAACAACGTCGTCGGTTCAATTACCCAAGTTTGAAGCACTTCTGGCCACGCCCTGACACCCGGCGTTTTGCCCATCCGGTGGTGGCCCACGGCGCCGGCGCGCGTCGGTGTGCCGGCCGCGACGCGTGCGGTCGAGATTGCCGGGTGCGGATTCTGGTTTGGGGTGCAAGGGAAGTGTACGGTGGAAGCAAGGTCAAGCCTCCTAAAATGCCGAGGCAAATCACCAGGAGGTTCGTCACCCTCCTTAGGTCACGTGTCTCGTGAGTCCTCCCACACTGCCTCTCGCCTCCTATAAGAGCGAACCAAATCGTCAGGAGTTTCTGTCACCTCCTTGGTCACGAGTCTCGTCAGTCCTCCCACATTCCCTTTAGTTCGCGCGTGGTTTCGTCGTGGATGCTCCAACCAATCATCTCGATTCTCAGTTTCTCTCTTCTCATCCTCTTCTTATCCCTTCTTTCATATTCACTCTTAACCTGTCTCTATTTTCTTCAATTCAATTCCGACAATTACAGGACCAGAAAATCTAGGATTTTTCATACAGAAAATCCGAATTTTTCATTTCTCGATGCATAGAGCTTTTTTCAGTATTGTTGGCGATGTCCTCATCCCCTTAAACGAAATTCATGGGATTTTTGAGGGCTGTATCCTGAGAGATTCTGTGAGATATGCACAGAAAATCTGAAATTTTTCATACAGAAAATCTGAATTTTTTGATTTCTCGATGCATAGAGCTTTTTTCAGCATTGTTGGCGATATCCTCATCCCCTCAAACCAAATTTATAGTATTTTCGAGGGCTATATTCTGAGAGATTCTGTGAGATATGCTGAGAAAATCTG
This sequence comes from Aplectana chamaeleonis, assembly GCA_029168955.1. Taxonomy (NCBI): domain Eukaryota; kingdom Metazoa; phylum Nematoda; class Chromadorea; order Rhabditida; family Cosmocercidae; genus Aplectana; species Aplectana chamaeleonis. The sequence continues at coordinate 142,370 of JAPDOI010001563.1, forward strand.
AAATTTTCCATACAGAAAATCTGAATTTTTTGATTTCTCGATGCATAGAGCTTTTTTCAGTATTGTTGGCGATATCCTCATCCCCTCAAACGAAATTTATAGTGTTTTCGAGGGCTATATCCTGAGAGATATCCTGAGAGATTCTGTGAGACATGCACAGAAAATCTGAAATTTTTGATTTCTCAATGCATAAAACTTTTTTTCAGTATTGTTGGCGATATCCTCATCCCCTCAATCCAAGTTTATAGTATTTTCGAGGGCTATATCCTGAGAGATTCTGTGAGATATGCACAGAAAATCTGAAATTTTTGATTTCTCGATGCATAAAACTTTTTTTCAGTATTGTTGGCGATATCCTCATCCCCTCAAACGAAATTTATAGTGTTTTCGAGGGCTATATCCTGAGAGATATCCTGAGAGATTCTGTGAGACATGCACAGAAAATCTGAATTTTTTGATTTCTCGATGCATAGAGCTTTTTTCAGTATTGTTGGCGATATCCTCATCCCCTCAAACGAAATTTATAGTGTTTTCGAAGGGCTATATCCTGAGAGATATCCTGAGAGATTCTGTGAGACATGCACAGAAAATCTGAAATTTTGATTTCTCAATGCATAAAACTTTTTTCAGTATTGTTGGCGATATCCTCATCCCCTCAAACGAAATTTATAGTATTTTCGAGGGCTACATCCTGAGAGATTCTGTGAGATATGCACAGAAAATCTAAAATTTTTGATTTCTCGATGCATAGAGCTTTTTTCAGTATTATTGGCGATATCCTCATCCCTCAAACAAAATTTATAGTATTTTCGAGGGCTATATCCTGAGAGATTCTGTGAGATATGCACAGAAAATCTAAAATTTTGATTTCTCGGTGCATAGAGCTTTTTCAGTATTATTGGCGATATCCTCATCCCTCAAACAAAATTTATAGTATTTTCGAGGGCTATATCCTGAGAGATTCTGTGAGATATGCACAGAAAATCTAAAATTTTACTTCTCGATGCATAGAGCTTTCAAGTATTATTGGCGATATCCTCATCCCTCAAACAAAATTTATAGTATTTTCGAGGCTATATCCTGAGAGATTCTGTGAGATATGCACAGAAAATCTGGAAATTTTCGATTTCTCGATGCATAGAGCTTTTTCAGTATTGTTGGCGATGTCCTCATCCCTCAAACGAAATTTATAGTATTTTCGAGGGCTACATCCTGAGAGATTCTGTGAGATATGCACAGAAAATCTAAAATTTTTGATTTCTCGATGCATAGAGCTTTTTCAGTATTATTGGCGATATCCTCATCCCTCAAACAAAATTTATAGTATTTTCGAGGGCTATATCCTGAGAGATTCTGTGAGATATGCACAGAAAATCTAAAATTTTGATTTCTCGATGCATAGAGCTTTTTCAGTATTGTTGGCGATATCCTCATCCCCTTAAACCAAATTTATAGTATTTTCGAGGGCTATATCCTGAGAGATTCTGTAGAGATATGCACAGAAAATCTAAAATTTTTGATTTCTCGATGCATAGAGCTTTTTCAGTATTGTTGGCGATATCCTCATCCCCTTAAACCAAATTTATAGTATTTTCGAGGGCTAAATTTATAGTATTTTCTGAGGCTATATCCTGAGAGATTCTGTGAGATATGCACAGAAAATCTAAAATTTTTGATTTCTCGATGCATAGAGCTTTTTTCAGTATTATTGGCGATATCCTCATCCCTCAAACAAAATTTATAGTATTTTCGAGGGCTATATCCTGAGAGATTCTGTGAGATATGCACAGAAAATCTGAAATTTTTGATTTCTCGATGCATAAAGCTTTTTTCAGTATTGTTGGCGATATCCTCATCCCCTCAATCCAAGTTTATAGTATTTTCGAGGGCTTTATACTGAGAGATTCTGTGAGATATGCACAGAAAATCTGAAATTTTTCATACAGAAAATCTGAATTTTTTGATTTCTCGATGCATAAAGCTTTTTTTCGGTATTGTTGGCGATATCCTCATCCCCTTAAACCAAATTTATAGTATTTTCGAGGGCTATATCCTGAGAGATTCTGTGAGATATGCACAGAAAATCTGAAATTTGTGATTTCTCGATGCATAGAGCTTTTTTCAGTATTGTTGGCGATATCCTCATCCCCTTAAACCAAATTTATAGTATTTTCGAGGGCTAAATTTATAGTATTTTCGAGGGCTATATCCTGAGAGATTCTGTGAGATATGCACAGAAAATCTGAAATTTTTGATTTCTCGATGCATAGAGCTTTTTTCAGTATTATTGGCGATATCCTCATCTTAAACCAAATTTATAGTATTTTCGAGGGCTAAATTTATAGTATTTTCGAGGGCTATATCCTGAGAGATTCTGTGAGATATGCACAGAAAATCTGAAATTTGTGATTTCTCGATGCATAGAGCTTTTTTCAGTATTGTTGGCGATATCCTCATCCCCTTAAACTTTTGTCAGAAGCTTCGGCGAACAAGACCCTTGTTCATTAAGCCAGAAGATTACTGCCTATGATTGAGGAAAGGCCGGCGAAGCCGGCCCCTCGTTGGCGAACGATTTGTGGCGTCGGCCGGCTGACGCCGGCCCACGACGTAAATGGGGCCGGCGGAGCCCGCCCCCCCGTTTGGCGCAGCCAAACGACCAGCGGCGCAGGCCGGCGTCAGCCGGCCGGCGCCGCTGGTAGGTCGATAATTAGTGACGTCATCTTTTGCACCTTTTTTGTGTACCGGACGAACAATCCCAGTTTTCCATAGACCAGGCACCGTACCGTAGAGAAGGAACTTGTTAAACATTATGGTAAGGGGAGCCGTTAGGCTCATAGCAGCGTTCTTTAGGAAGATATAGGGTAATCCATCAGGTGACAAAGTTTAGATAGCATTCGTCAGCTGTGCAAGACTCGTGCAACTCGACCATCCAGTTAACTCGGCTGAGAGCATCATTAATTTCATCAAAATTGGCTTTTTTAAAGTTCTTGAATTCCACATTTTCAAAAGGGGGATTATTTGATTCAACAAAGGACCATTCCACACAGCAGTGATCAGAAGTGCTGAAAGGTGGTAGAACAGAGAGTTGGTCAATCTTGTTTGGATCGGGAACCAAGACTAAATCAAGAACATTCAGGCCATGGGTGGGATTATTAACCATTTGAGTGAGCCCGTGAGATCTAGCAAGGTCAATAAGCCCGTGTGAAGACATCGTCGATACACCACCGCGATGATCTTGTGATTCCCAATCAATGAGAGGAAAATTGAAGTCGCCGATTATAAGAACTTTGTGGGGCCAGTCTAAGCAGAGTTCATTAATAAAGACGAGTAACTGAGAAAAATCCTGCGATGTGGCAGAAGGGCTTCTATAGACAATTATAATGACAAACTCTCCGCTACTGAGTTTCAGATTGATTGCAACGAGTTGACAGAATTGTGAGAAATTTTTCGACGCTATGCAAAATTGATCAATATCTTTACGAACGACTGCAGCTACACCTCCACCCCTAGAATCTCCTTCTCTGTCGCAACGATATACGCAATACCTATCACCATTACTAAAAGCAGCATCGTGAATCGTGTTGGGTTTGCTCCATGTTTCTGTCACGAAAACTCCATATGGATTTTGGGACAAGAGATAATCAAGATCGGGAATTTTATTCATTATGGAACGGGCATTGAAGAGGAAAAACTTATCTTTTTTTGATTCATTATCGCCAAAGAGAGCTGCTTACTGAGCCAGCGTGTAACGGGATGAGAGTGGAAGTCGATGGCGATGGCTCCTCAGTGCGCGATTGATTGGACGAGCGACGGACAGGTAGATCCCTGGGAGACTGTAGTTTATGGATCGATAGATCTCTGACAACGTAGACGAGCTTGCCCTCCTCAGCGTTCATAATCCCCGCTCTCCTTCTCAGGCTTCTGTCGTACTCGAGCTCTTCCTTGGTGTAATCTTTGCGGGCGTATGAATGAAAGAAGTTTTCCGTGAGTGATTTTCGTCCTTTTCTCATGCATGCAAGCAGTTTGTCGCGGAGCTCCTGATTTCGCAGTTTGATCTTTATGATTCTTGGCCGAGAATCGAGCGAACGCACTTTGATCTGAGGATGTCGATGAATTTGAACCTCACCGCGCCTCCATTCTTCCATCAAGTCTTCCTCACACGAGCTTTCGATGACCTCCTTAATGGCTTCCTTATCGAATGCTGCTGTACCAGTTTCACTGCCTCTTTCTTCTATTCCTACCCAAGTTATGCCGCAGGCTTTGGCATTTACTGTCTTCGCATCATTCTGAAACTTGACCAACGTAGAATACAGCTCAGTAGACACGCTCTCGTGGACCGGGGGAGGGAGAAACTTCTCCTCAAGCGCGCTTAGTCTACCAATAATGAGTGAGAGTTTGGTTTTCCTGAACTCTAGAAAGTAAGTCATAAAATCGATCAAAACGGGAAAAATACTCATCCCACCTGGTTAGGAGTCTTTCCAATCATGCCGGTTCTTCTTCTTCTTCTGCAGCCTCAAAGTGGTTTTTGTCATAGGTTCAGGAACTGGGCGGCCTTCACAGGATTCGTCCAAAGGTCCATTGTTGTTAAGGAGGTAGGTCTCTCCGGGCACGTGAACAAGTGCGCCGCGTCGTGTCCGGGAGCACCACAGTCCGGGCATGCGTCTGGTCGGCTGCTGTCGATCTTGTTGACGTAAGACATGAGCAGAATAGAGTGACCGCAGCGCAGCGATGCAAGAGCACATCTGGCTCGTCTGCCGAGTTGAGACTCGGACTCGCAAACCCGAGGCGGCACCGTTCCCAAGATAGGGTTCACAGCCGCCTTTGCTGGATATCCTCGAACAAACTGGGTGTGCTCCTCACGCAGAAGACGAAGCCGTTCCATGTTGGAGTCGGCCCATCTCTGTACATCAACTTTACGAGGAGCATCGGCGAACGGCGTCCTAATCGACCTCTCTCTTATGGGGTTCATGATTCTCTTTGACGGATGATTCGGCTGCCTCAGAGCATTAATATACATCTGCTGTGCCTGGAGTTCACAATGCTCCTTGACCGGCAATATGCAGGCCTCCGCGTGAAGATGCTCCACCGGGGAGCTCCTTGCACAACCGGTAGCAATTCTAAGCGCAGCATTCTGTACACGCTGCAGCTTATTCCAGGAGCTGTCAGACACCAGGTGCTGCCACACTGGTGCCGCATATTCCAGAGCCGGCTGAAGTATTGCTCTGTAGGTTCTCAATATAGTCTCTCGGCTGCTACCCCATGATGTTCCTCCGAGAGCTCTCAAGATATTAAGCCTAGCCTTGACGACTGTTTGTTTCTGTTCCGCGTTTTTGTGGAACTTCAGTGAGGGATCAAGAATAAGGCCAAGCAGCTTGGGGAATTTTGCTGCTGGCAACAGGTCACCATCCCATTTGACATCTGGGTGGGCACTGTGTTCCTTGGTGTTTGTTGTGAACACTGAAACAGAGGACTTTGCGGCAGAGACTGTGAGCATCATTTTATCGAGGAAGAGCTTCAGCTCGACGAGATAGGCGCTGATCTTGTTAGCGGCTATCAGCAGGTCACGATCCTGGCACATGATGGTGATGTCGTCGGCATACATAACAATCCTTACATCATTGGGAGGCTCGGGAATGTCCTCAAGATACAGGCTGAATAGGGCAGGGGACAACACTCCGCCTTGCGGAACACCGGCTGCTATTGGAATGCTATCGGATACATGATTCTGGAACAGAACCTTAGCACGGCGGCTTTTAGTGAACGCTGCAATCCATCGCTTCTGCCATGATGGTAGCGACGACTTGAGCAGTTTCTCGGACAGCAGTCCCAAGTTAACAGAGTCAAACGCTTTGCTCAGGTCGAGGGCGACGGCCACCGTTCTCAGGGGCTTTCTCATGTTGAACCCATCGACCGCAAAGCTCACGATCTCCAATAGAGCTGTAGTAGTGGAGTGAAGTTTCCTGAACCCATGCTGATGCTGCTGTCGCTCATTTTGATCAGCCAGGTCCGTCACGATCAACTTTTCAGCTAATTTAGCGACGGGCGATAACAGGCTTATTGGTCGAAAGCCCTTTGCCGTGCTTTGGGACTTGCCTGGCTTTGGCAACGGTATCACATTGGCTGTCTTCCAAGCTTGGGGTAGAGTGCAGGTCCGGAAAGAAGTGTTAATGATATCTGCAAGCATCGGTAGAAGTTCCGTGGGAAGCTTCTTCAGGATGGCTGGGGAGATACCGTCAGGTCCGATAGCCTTCGAATTCCGCATTTCTTTGACAGCCTTCTCTACTTGTGTGAGAGTAAAGGCCTCAGATGCGTTCATAAGCGGCAACCGGCTCAGCTCTCTAACCGTGACTCTGTTTTGCACGCCTCGCTTGGTACGTGTGATGAAAAATTCTTGCGGAGTGCGTAACCAGCCGCTTTCCCTGATTTGAAGACGTTCTCCTCGAACTCAATAGCGGAGCTCATCGGGGAGCGGACCTTCCGGAAATTTTTCTCAACACTTTCCACGTCGTAGTTCCGTCCCCTTGAAATTCAGCTTTTCAGTGAACTTCTCCCAGCATTCCCTCTTGTTCTTATCCAGATCCTGCTTGATCTCATTATCCAGCACAGCAATCTCCGGGTCTAGATGGTCCGCGGCTCTCTTCTCTTCTCTGGTTCTTATCTTCTGCAGTATTTCCCTGCTGACATTTGGAAAAAAGGTCTTGACACGACCCTCAGGAATTGCTGCTTTCATTGCCTTGCGGATGGCACTTGTTAGATGGCGCTCTTTCTGATGAACATCACCATTCCATGGGAAGTCGACCGCATGGCGGAGTGCAACATCTCTGAACAGGGTCCAGTCTGCTAGGCCTAAATTAAGATAAGTACGATGACGAAAACCAGAGTAAGGGGCAAGAGAGTCAGAGAGATCAATATAGACAAAGACGGGAATGTGATCACTGGAGAGAGTTGTGGATGTGGACCACGTGCAAGCATTAGAGAGATTGGATGACACAAGAGAGATATCTGGGATAGAAGGTCGGCCGTTGGCAGGGAGACGAGTGGGCTGGTCATCATTGAGGATAACCAGGTCACACTCCTCAGCCCATTCTTCGACATCTTCCCCTCTGGCGTCAGAATCAAGAGCGGAACAGAACGTGTGAGCATTGAAGTCACCCGCAAAGACAGCTAAAGGGGAGAGTGAGCAGTCGTACAACTGCTTAAAGGCACAGTCCAACCTCAGAATCGAAATTTTGTTTTTCTGCTTATCTTGAAGAAAATTTTACACTGATCTCAAAGGTGTGTGCAGAATCGCCCAGAACTCACTAAGAACGGAGTTATGGCCCCTCAAAGATTTTGAATTCGTACGGCGAGAAGTTCGCGGACGAGTTTTCTTGAGCAAGTTTTTTCTCGCTATTCGCAGCCATCGTTTTGAAGCAGGTCACAATAAAAAGCCAGATTGACAACAAATGGAAGAACATAGAATTGGAACAAAATCGATCGCGCCTAGCATCCCTATCTAGACCCGAAGCTTGTCGGTGGGCGTTACCCATTTTTTCTTCCATGGGGGCGGGGTCGACTTTTTCCTTGCTTTTTCTCGCTTATTTGAGCGAATTGAGATTTCGCGCTTGGCAGGGTTGCTATACACGGCGGCCGGAGTATAATATCAAAAATTACCCCTGAGCTTGGACTGTGGCTTTAAGGAGGGGAATAGGATTATAAGAGGGGGGACAAGATGATATAGGAGGAATATATATATGTTGAATAAAGGGGTTTTGAGGGGGAGGTGGACAGGAATGTACTCGAGAGTACCGTCCTCAGGAGTACTAGGGATAATATAAGAAGGTAAGGCAGATTGCACGAAAGTAGACACTCCGCCCCCAAGAGCTGTCCTTGGCATGTGATAGGCGGTGTAGCCCGGAATGTTAGGTTGGGGATAAGTGGTAGATGGAGAGAGCTTGGTTTCTTGAACCATGATAACATCCGGGTGATGAGAACGTGCGAATAGAGAGAGGTCAGATAACTTGTTGCGAAGGGCGTTGAGATTAATGTGAACAATGGAGAGGGCGGTTGGTAATTGAGGAATCAGAGTTGTTGGGGGCAGAGCATAGAACACAACGAAAGGATGAGTCATGATGCCTCACAGAACTGAGGCCCGAACAGGAGAAGTGCACCCACCTTTGGCATCCGAAGCACTGGACACTTGTTTTATGCCAGGTAACATCCTCGCCGCAGGTGGCACATGGATACTTCCGTGCTGGACCTGGATTCCTCTCGACGCCGGCTCTTTGTAATAAAATCCTCAGGAGAGCTGCGGCCGACCAGCACCTCTCCCATGACAAAAACCCTCTTCTCGGAGGGGTTGACGTCGGTTTGCACGGAGGCGATCTTCTTTCCTCCACACTGCCACGGCACGAACGTACGACATCTCGGCAGCTGCCGGTTCTTGTCCTTCGTTTTTGTTATTCCTTGTATTTGGTGCCATGCGTCCTAGCCAAACCGAACCAAACGAGAGAGAGCCAGCCACCCGCCGTGAACGACCGCGCCGCAATGAACGACCGCGCCGCAGTGAGTAACTGATCAACAACTGGTACAGTACAACTGAGGGGAAGTTGATGGAATATATTATATGATCACGTGGAGAATGACTTTTCTACACACATCGGTTGGTTAACTTTCCTTCTCCACAAATCACTTGAAAGAAATATGAACTTCATTTGATCGTGAGATCGTTGGTCCGCATAGCGATCTCTAACGATCGACTCTTCCTTTCTCAGAAGTCGATTGAGATTTTCGGTCCGAAAAAGGAGTTTTCAGTGATTTTTTTCACGGTTTTCTCAACGTAGCTATTATATAGCGTTTTAGAGCTCTCATTATATACGGAAAACTTGAAAATGAAATCCATCGTGAACGACGCCTTTAACGCTACACCCTACTTACCTTACTGACAAGCCTCGTGTGATTTTTTCTTCTTTCAGCTCGAAATTCCTACCTCTCTCTTCCCGAATTTCCACTTTCAAGGATCGGGCCCGAGCAGTTTTGGGAAGCGAGAATCAGGCAAACGATCTCCACCCCTCTCGATTCTCGGCTGGGTTCGTTGTGAGGACGAATGCTGACGACGTGGATGCGGAGATCTTTAGCATCTTGTTGTCGAAGAAGCTCTTTAGCAAGCTCAGGTATTGGTTGATCTTGGAGGCGGCCATCTGTATTTTTCGAGCTGGACACATGATTGTCATGTAATCAGAATTATCGGCAACCTTGACATCCTGTGGAGGTGCAGGCATATCTTCGAGATACAGACTGAAGAGGGCAGGCGATAGAACACTCCACTGCGGGACTCCAGCGGCAATCGGAATACTGTTGGAGACCCGGTTCTTTAAAATGCTCTTGCACGTTGACCCTTCATAAAGGCCGACTTCCAGCGCTTCTGCCGCGGCGGTATATATGACTCCAGTAAATTGTTTGGCAAAACGCTGAGGTAACCGTTTTGAAAGCCTTGGTGAGATCCAAAGCGACAGCTACAGTTCTTATTGGCTTTTTAGCGTTGAACCCGTCGATCGCATAACTAGTAATTTCTAGCGATGGCGTCGTTGTGGAATGCAGCCTTCTGAACCCGTGTTGAAACAACTGTTTCTCGGTTTGCTGTGCCAGATCATTTACAATGAACTTTTCGGCTAATAGGCTAACGGCGACAACAGACTAATGGGACGGTGTCCCTCCACTGAAGACTGTTTGTCGGGCTCAGGCAGCGGTACTACGTTGGCTGTCTTGCAGTTTTGCGGGATCGTGCGTGAGCTGAACGAAGTGCAGTGACGAGCGGAAGGATCTCAGTTGTAAGCTTTATCAAGAGAACAGGACAAATACCATCCGGACCAACAGCTTTGGAATTCCGCATATCCTTTATAATCATCTCTACCTGCGCCGCAGTAAACGCATGCTGCTCATGAGCAGGAGGCGACACAGTTCTCTTACTATCACTCTGTTCTGCGGACTCCGCTTTTACCCGTGATAAATAAGCTTTTCCGGAGAGCATAGGCGGCTTTTTTTCCTGACTTGAAACCATTGTTGTCAAACTCAATAGTGGAGACGGTGGCAAGTGAGCTCTTTCCCGAGAGCTTCCGTGGGGCCCTCCAAGTTACTGCATTCTCCGTCTTAAAACCCAATTGCCTTGTGAATTTTTCCCCTTCTTTTTCTTGTGTCTCACTAGATCCTTTCTGATCTCATCATCAAGCTGAGCAACGACTTGGTCAACTGCCTTCTTGGCATCTGTTGTCCTGATTTTCTGGAGAATTCCCCTGGCGACATTTGGATAGAACGTCTTGACGCGGCCTACAGGAATAGCCGCTTTTGTGGCCCTGCGGATTGCATCAGATATGTAGGTGGTGCTCCTTTTGGTGCACATTTCCATTTCACGGGTAATCAGCTGCTAAGCGTAGCGCAACCCCATTGAACAGGCTCCAGTTTGCTATGCCTAAATTAAGATAAGAACGTCCACAGGGTCAGGCGGGCGTTGTCCAGCTGGAAAACAGGGGTCGTGAAAATTTTCGAAATTTAGATTTTTTTGGGGGAGGGGTAAAAACTGCGGGCCAAAACTTCAAAAAACCGGGGGTGTTTTCAGTCGCGTTGCTCTTTCTGTGAGAAAAAAAACAGGCCGTGGAACGAGGGGTTCGGACGCAGTTGTTTCACATATTGTAATAGCAATAAAAACATCAAAGAAAACAATAGTACAGTTCCACAATAGTACATGTGAGAAAAGTGTCTTTATATAACGATGTAATAGACAAATTTGAGGAAGTATTCAAATTTTCAGCACACAAAACACGTTTTTAGACGAGTTGCATTCATTAATCGGGCCTATTCCCGCTTAAATCTTTCACTTTGAAAATTGGACAACGGACGTCCCCCCATAAATTTTCAGATATTCAAATTTCTGAAGAAAAGATTCTGATTCTCCGTGAAGTTCCCCACAAACTGATACCTAAAACCTCTCCCACGACCCTAAAATCACCAAGAAAATCGCTTAAAACACGTTTTACCGTTGTCCAAAACCGCGCCTTCTGCCGAAATTGGACAACTGTAATTTTTCTTCAAAAAGGCAATCCTAGGATCCTGAAGATAAAATTTTTATGCTTGGCCTATCGTCTACTAACTACCACGATGTCGCTCGGAAACTCCTCAGTTTAGAGCACTCCGGAGCAAGGGGTTTAATTTACCACTGCGGCGAGCCGTAGAAAAGTATCGCGCCCCAATGACAACCCGCGTCTGCCACCGGCGGTGGTTTTGCGGGCAATGTTGCACAGTGCAGTGCACGCAAAACCACCGCCGACACCCCCTCTCCCACCCATTATCGTTATGCCATCATGAGATTGTGAGGCAATCTGTGTCACAATTTCAATCACTTCTTTCTCAATACAGATGTTGTTGCTTGAGGGCAAGCCAAAACTGCTCTCCCCGAGGCTAATCAGTCGGATAGGAAGTGCAGTAATTTTTTTTAAAATTCTTTTTAAACTATACTTTTTTTAATTTTGAAAAAAAAATGATCACGAAAACTGTTAAATTTTTTTCAGAACCTTAAGGGGACATAAAAGTTTTGAACGTTCTTGAAAAATTTTGATCTTCAAGGGGGACGTAGATTCGTCGAGGTCCTGGACAACGGTCTGCCTGACCCTGAACGTCCATCACCAGAATAAGGAGCTAGAGAGTTGGAGAGATCCATGTGGGCAAAGACGGGGACATGATCACTTGACAGAGTTGTTGAAGTAGACCACGAGCAAGAGTTAGAAAGGTTGAACGAGACAAGAGACATACAGTAGCGGTCATAAATCTATTGACATGACCTTTCCGCGAATAATGTTTTTATACATATCTTGGCTTGGCCTTAGCGAAACTTGATGAAACTTTAGTATATTATGGAGCATCACAGCTTGCTTTAAACATACGCAAAATTAGGTTTCGAGGGTGCAGTCTTTAAATATGGATTTCTTTATGATTTGGTGGTAATATTTAAAATTAGGACTATTCCGTCAAAACATGGCTATTACAAATTCAAACCCGTAGCAGTTATTCGCCATTCGAAGGTATTCGGAATTATGCGATATTGCACCTATCACGTGTCTCTCCTTCACGTCATCGAAAAAAAAGCCAACTTTAGGTACCAGTTGCACTTTGTCAAAGTTTATAAAGCGCATATTTTGGAATTGTCCTTGGGCGATTAATTTTATTGGGGTGAATTTATAAAAATTAACTCCAACGTGTTCAATTTTCGGTCTTCCGAAAAATTTCGATAGAGACTATTTTCTCGCAAGGTTAAACAACGCTTCGGAAGATCTTCAAATAGTAAATAACTGCTTCGGGTTTGGAACTGTGATAGCCATGTTTTGTGGGAATTGTGGTGAGCGCGAAGCGCTCACCAGATTTGGCTTTGATTCGCCATCGCGCAACCCCCTGATCTCAGTATCAGGGTCCAGAGTGAACGTAGGAAGACCGTTCTTTTTGCATTTGATATACTCTAGGAAGCTGAACAACTGTTCAAAAAATGGTCCGGAATGGTTACCTGAGATTCGAGAAAAATTGTTAAAACCACGTCATTTTGGTCGAAAAAATGTTCATCTCCTTTTTTTCAGTTGGGGTTCACGATCTTGTTGGAACACTTATCGTTGAGCTAGAGAGCTCATTTTTGGCCAGGAAGCTGGTTTTGTTTGCACCTAGCTCCTGTCAAAATTTTAATTTGGTTGCTCAATTTTTGTGGAACCTCAAAATTGAGGGTCAAGAAAGACAAAAACACGTAAACATGTTATTATAAACCATCCGACGTTTACTTATTCGTAAAAATGAACTAGTGAAATAAACACCGTTACTGATAGGCTTTTGCTCAGGATTTGACGGGGCAACGCTTCAACCAATACGGCAGGATGTCGGAAGTACTTTTTGGAACGCCGCACGGTGTGACTCAGAAGTGCGCCACAGAACGCCGTAGATAGTGTGCGAGACCCCAGCAGGAGTGCGAAAGACGCCGTAGAAAGTGTGTGGGACCCAAATGGGTGTGCGCAGAACGCCGTAGAAAGTGTGTGGGACCCAAATGGGTGTGCGCAGAACGCCGTAGAAAGTGTGTGAGACCCAAATGGGTGTGCGCAGAACGCCGTAGAAAGTGTGCGGGACCCAAGTGGGAGTGCGCCGGACGCCGTAGAAAGTGTGCGGGACCCAAATGGGTGTGCGCAGAAAGCCGTAGAAAGTGCGTGGGAAACAAATCGGTGTGCGCCGGACGCCGTAGAAAGTGTGCGGGACCCAAATTGGTGTGCGCAGAGCGCCCTAGAAAGTGTGTGGGACTCAAATGAGAGTGCGCCGGACGCCGTAGAAAGTGTGCGGGACCCAAACGGATGTGCGCAGAACGCCGTAGAAAGTGTGTGGGACCCAAATGGGTGTGCGCAGAACGCCGTAGAAAGTGTGTGGGACCCAAATGAGAGTGCGCCGGACGCCGTAGAAAGTGTGCGGGACCCAAATGGGTGTGCGCAGAACGCCGTAGAAAGTGTGTGGGACCCAAATGGGTGTGCGCAGAACGCCGTAGAAAGGGTGAGGGACCCAAATGGGTGTATTTGTATTTGTATTTGTTTATTACAGGTCGTGTCTGCATAATTAAGTTAAATAGGAAAACAAATGAAAAGCACTGAAATCAAAAAACAGGAAACGGATACAGTAGCAATATGCGCAGAACGCTGTAGAAAGTGTGTGGGACGCAAATGGGTGTGCGCAGAACGCCCTATAAAGAGTGCGGGACCCAAATGGATGTGCGCAGAACGCCGTAGAAAGTGTGTGGGACCCGAATGGGTGTGCGCAGAACGCCGTAGAAAGTGTGTGGGACATAAAGGAGAGTGCGCCGGACGCCGTAGAAAGTGTGCGGGACCCAAATGGGTGTGCGCAGAACGCCGTAGAAAGTGTGTGGGAGCCAAATGGGTGTGCGCAGAACGCCGTAGAAGGGTGAGGACCCAAATGGGTGTGCGCAGTACGCCGTAGAAAGTGTGCGGGACCCAAGTGGGAGTGCGCCGGACGCCGTAGGAAGTGTGCGGGATCCAAATGGGTGTGCGCAGAACGCCGTAGAAAGTGTGTGGGACCCAAATCAGTGTGCGCAGTCCGCCGTAGAAAGTGTGTGGGACCCAAATGAGAGTGCTCAGGACGCCGTAGAAAGTGTGCGGGACCCAAATGGATGTGCGCAGAACGCCCTAGAAAGTGTGTGAGACCCAAATGGGTGTGCACAGAACGCCCTATAAAGTATGCGGGACCCAAATGGGTGTGCGCAGAACGCCGTAGAAAGTGTGTGGGACCCAAATGGGTGTGCGCAGAACGCCGTAGAAAGTGTGCGGGACCCAAGTGGGAGTGCGCCGGACGCCGTAGAAAGTGTGCGGGACCCAAATGGGTGTGCGCAGAACGCCGTAGAAAGGGTGCGGGACCCAAATGGGTGTGCGCAGAACGCCGTAGAAAGTGTGTGGGACCCAAATCGGTGTGCGCAGAACGCCGTAGAAAGTGTGTGGGACCCAAATGAGAGTGCGCCGGACGCCGTAGAAAGTGTGCGGGACCCAAATGGGTGTGCGCAGAACGCCGTAGAAAGTGTGTGGGACCCAAATGGGTGTGCACAAAACGCGCTATAAAGTATGCGGGACCCAAATGGGTGGGCGCAGAACGCCGTAGAAAGTGTGTGGGACCAAAATGGGTGTGCGCAGAACGCCGTAGAAAGTGTGTGGGACCCAAGTGGGAGTGCGCCGGACGCCGTAGAAAGTGTGCGGGACCCAAAGGGGTGTGCGCAGAACGCCCTAAAAAGTGTGCGGGACCCAAATGGGTGTGCGCAGAACGCCGTAGAAAGTGTGTGGGACCCAAATGGGTGTGCGCAGAACGCCGTAGAAAGTGTGCGGGACCCAAGTGGGAGTGCGCCGGACGCCGTAGAAAGTGTGCGGGACCCAAATGGGTGTGCGCAGAACGCCGTAGAAAGTGTGTGGGACCCAAATCGGTGTGCGCAGAACGCCGTAGAAAGTGTGTGGGACCCAAATGAGAGTGCGCCGGACGCCGTAGAAAGTGTGCGGGACCCAAATGGATGTGCGCAGAACGCCCTAGAAAGTGTGTGGGACCCAAATGAGAGTGCGCCGGACGCCGTAGAAAGTGTGCGGGACCCAAATGGGTGTGCGCAGAACGCCCTAGAAAGTGTGTGGGACCCAAATGAGAGTGCGCCGTACGCCGTAGAAAGTGTGCGGGACCCAAATGAGTGTGCGCAGAACGCTCTAGAAAGTGTGTGGGACCCAAATGAGAGTGCGCCGGACGCCGTAGAAAGTGTGCGGGACCCGAATGGGTGTGCGCAGAACGCCGTAGAAAGTGTGTGGGACCCACATGGCTGTGCGCAGAACGCCCTATAAAGTATGCGGGACCCAAATGGGTGTGCGCAGAACGCCGTAGAAAGTGTGTGGGACCCAAATGGGTGTGCGCAGAACGCCCTATAAAGAGTGAGGGACCCAAATGGGTGTGCGCAGAACGCTGTAGAAAGTGTGTGGGACCCAAATGAGAGTGCGCCGAACGCCGTAGAAAGTGTGCGGGACCCAAATGAGTGTGCGCAGAACGCTCTAGAAAGTGTGTGGGACCCAAATGAGAGTGCGCCGGACGCCGTAGAAAGTGTGCGGGACCCAAATGGGTGTGCGCAGAACGCCGTAGAAAGTGGGTGGGACCCAAATGGGTGTGCGCAGAACGCCCTATAAAGTATGCGGGACCCAAATGGGTGTGCGCAGAACGCCGTAGAAAGTGTGCGGGACCCAAATGGGTGTGCGCAGAACGCCGTAGAAAGTGTGTGGGACCCAAATGGCTGTGCGCAGAACGCCCTATAAAGTATGCGGGACCCAAATGGGTGTGCGCAGAACGCCGTAGAAAGTGTGCGGGACCCAAATGGGTGTGCGCGGAACGCCGTAGAATGTGGGTGGGACCCAAATGGGTGTGCGCAGAACGCCGTAGAAAGTGTGTGGGACCCAAATGAGTGTGCGCAGAACGCCGTAGTAAATGTGTGGGACCCAAATGGGTATGCAAAGAACGCCGTAGAAAGTGTGCGGGACCCAAATGGGTGTGCGCAGAACGCCGTAGAAAGTGTGCGGGACCCAAATGGGTGTGCGCAGAACGCCGTAGTAAATGTGCGGGACCCAAATGGGTGTGCGCAGCACGCTGTAGAAAGTGTGTGGGTCCCAAGTGGGAGTGCGCCGGACGCCGTAGAAAGTGTGCGGGACCCAAATGGGTGTGCGCAGAACGCCGTAGAAAGTGTGGGGGACCCAAATGGGTGTGCGCAGAACGCCGTAGAAAGTGTGTGGGACTCAAATCGGTGTGCGCAGAACGCCGTAGTAAGTGTGTGGGACCCAAATGAGAGTGCGCCGGACGCCGTAGAAAGTGTGTGGGACCCAAATGTGTGTGCGCAGAAGGCCGTAGAAAGTGTATGGGACCCAAATGGGTGTGCGCAGAACGCCGTAGAAAGTGTATGGGACCCAAATGGGTGTGCGCAGAACGCCGTAGAAAGTGTGCGGGACTCAAATGAGAGTGCGTCGGACGCCGTAGAAAGTGTGCGGGACCCAAATGGATGTGCGCAGAATGCCGTAGTATGTGTGTGGGACCCAAATGTGTGGGCGCAGAAGGCCGTAGAAAGTGTGCGGGACCCAAATGGATGTGCGTAGAACGCCGTAGTAAGTATGTGGGACCCAAATGAGAGTGCGCCGGACGCCGTAGAAAGTGTGTGGGGCCCAAATGTGTGTGCGCAGAAGGGCGGAGAAAGTGTGTGGGACCCAAATGAGTGTGCGCCGTACGCCGTAGAAAGTGTGTGGGACCCAAATGAGTGTGCGCAGAACGCCGTAGAAAGTGTGTGGGACCCAAATGAGAGTGCGCCGGACGCCGTAGAAAGTGTGCGGGACCCGAATGGGTGTGCGCAGAACGCCGTAGAAAGTGTGTGGGACCCAAATGGGTGTGCGCAGAACGCCCTATAAAGTGTGCAGGACCCAAATGGGTGCGCGCAGAACGCCGTAGAAAGTGTGTGGGACCCAAATGGGTGTGCGCCGAACGCCCTAGAAAGTGTGAGGACCCAAATGGGTGTGCGCAGAACGCTGTAGAAAGTGTGTGGGACCCAAATGAGAGTGCGCCGAACGCCGTAGAAAGTGTGCGGGACCCAAATGAGTGTGCGCAGAACGCTCTAGAAAGTGTGTGGGACCCAAATGAGAGTGCGCCGGACGCCGTAGAAAGTGTGCGGGACCCAAATGGGTGTGCGCAGAACGCCGTAGAAAGTGGGTGGGACCCAAATGGGTGTGCGCAGAACGCCCTATAAAGTATGCGGGACCCAAATGGGTGTGCGCAGAACGCCGTAGAAAGTGTGTGGGACCCAATTGGGTGTGCGCAGAACGCCGTAGAAAGTGTGTGGGACCCAAATGGGTGTGCGCAGAACGCCGTAGAAAGTGTGCGGGACCCAAGTGGGAGTGCGCCGGACGCCGTAGAAAGTGAGCGGGACCCAAATGGGGGCGCGCAGAACGCCGTACAAAGTGCGCGGGACCCAAATCGGGGTGCGCAGAACGCCCTAGAAAGTGTGTGGGACCCAATTGGGTGTGCGCAGAACGCCGTAGAAAGTGTGTGGGACCCAAATGGGTGTGCGCAGAACGCCGTAGAAAGTGTGCGGGACCCAAGTGGGAGTGCGCCGGACGCCGTAGAAAGTGTGCGGGACCCAAATGGGTGTGCGCGGAACGCCGTAGAATGTGGGTGGGACCCAAATGGGTGTGCGCAGAACGCCGTAGAAAGTGTGTGGGACCCAAGTGGGAGTGCGCCGGACGCCGTCTAAAGTGTGCGGGACCCAAATGGGTGTGCGCAGAACGCCGTAGAAAGGGTGCGGGACCCAAATGGGTGTGCGCAGAACGCCGTAGAAAGTGTGCGGGGGACCCAAATCGGTGTACGCAGAACGCCGTAGAAAGTGTGTGGGACCCAAATGAGAGTGCGCCGGACGCCGTAGAAAGTGTGTGGGACCCAAATGGGTGTGCGCAGAACGCCGTAGAAAGTGTGAGGACCCAAATGGGTGTGCACAAAACGCCGCAGAAAGTGTGCGGGACCCAAATGGGTGGGCGCAGAACGCCGTAGAAAGTGTGTGGGACCCAAATGAGTGCGCAGAACGCCGTAGAAAGTGTGCGGGACCCCAGTGGGAGTGCGCCGGACGCCGTAGAAAGTGTGAGGGACCCAAATGGGTGTGCGCAGAACGCCCTAGAAAGTGTGTGGGACCCAAATGAGAGTGCGCAGAACGCCGTAGAAAGTGTGTGGGACCCGAATGGGTGTGCGCAGAACGCCGTAGAAAGTGTGCGGGACCTAAGCGTGAGTGCGCCGGACGCCGTAGAAAGTGTGCGGACCCAAATGGGAGTGCGCAAGAACGCCGTAGAAAGTGCGGGACCCAAATGAGAGTGCGCCTTGGACGCCGTAGAAAGTGTGCGGGACCCGAATGGTGCGCGCGCAGAACGCTGCAGAGCGTGTGAGTGGACTTACATGGCTGTGCGCAGAACGCCCCATAAAGTAAGCGTGGGACCCAAATGAGATGTGGCGCAGAACGCCGTAGAAAGTGTGGACTCAGTGGTGTGCGCAGAACGTCTGATAAAGAGTGTGGGACTCCAGAATGGGTGCGCAGAAACGCCGGTAGAAAGTGTGTGGGACCCAAATGTGAGAGTGCGCTGAACGCGGAAAGTGTGCGGGACCAAATGAGTGTGGCGCAGAACGCTCTAGAAAGCAGGTGGGACCCAAATGAGAGCAGATGCCGGACGCCGTAGAAAGTGTGCAGGACCCAAATGGGTGTGCGCAGAACGCCGCAGAAAGTGGTGGACCCAAATGGCAGAATCGGCAAGTATGCGGGACCAAATGGTGCAGAACGCCGGTGAGCGTGTGGACCCAATTGCGTGCGCAACGCCGGTAGCGTGTGTGCGGACCCAAAATGGGTGCGCAGAACGCCGCAGAGCGTGCGACCGGCGGAGATATGGACGCCGTAGAAAGTGTGCGGGACCCAAATGGTGGACAGAACGCCGGTGAAAGTGTGGACCCAATCGGTGTAAGCAGAACGCCAGAAAGTGTGTGGGACCCAAATGAGAGTGCGCAGAACGCCGTAGAAAGTGTGGGACCCCAATGGATCTGGCAGAACGCCCCAGAAAGTGTGCGGACCTAATGAGAGGCGGACGTGCCGTCTAAAGTGTGCGGACCCAAATGGGTGTGCGCAGAACGCCGTAGAAAGGGTGTGTGACCCAACATGAGAGTGCGCTGGACGCCGCGTAGAAAGTGTGTGGACCCAAATGGATGCGAACGCCCGTGAAAGCGTGTGGGACCTTAATGAGAGTGGTGCCGAACGCCGTAGAAAGTGTGCGGGACTCCAATAATCGGGTGTGCGCAGAACGCTCCCATAGAAAGTGTGTGCGGGACCCAAATGAGAGTGCGCCGTAACGCCGCAGAAAGTGTGGCGGGACCCAAATGGGTGTGCGCAGAACGCTCTAGAAAGTGTGTGGGACCCAAATGAGAGTGAACGCCGGACGCCGTAGAAAGTGTGTGACCCAAAATGGGTGTGCGCAGAACGCCGTAGAAAGTGTGGGGGACCCATGGGAGATGCCGACGCCGAGAAAGTGTGGACCCAAATGGGTGCGCAGAACGCCCCTATAAAGTGCATGCAGGGACCCAAATGGGTGTGCGCAGAACGCCGTAGAAAGGTGTGTGGGACCCAAATGGGTGTGCGCAGAACGCCGTAGAAAGCGTGAGGGACCCGCGCAAATGGGTGTGCGCAGAACGCCGTAGAAAGCGGTGCGGGACCCAAATGAGTGTGCGCAGAACGCCGTAGGAAAGTGTGTGGGACCCAAATCGGAGTGCGCAGAACGCCGTAGGAAAGTGTGTGGGACCCAAATGAGAGTGCGCCGGACGCCGTAGAAAGTGTGCAGGACCCAAATGGATCTGCGCAGAACGCCCCAGAAAGTGTGTGGGACCCAAATGAGAGCATATGCCGGACGCCGTAGAAAGTGTGCGTGGACCCAAATGGGTGTGCGCAGAACGCCCGTAGAAAGTGTGTGGGACCCAATTGAGAGCAAAAATGCGCCGCATGCCGTAGAAAGTGTGTGCGGACCCAAATGAGTGTGCGCAGAACGCTCTAGAAGAGTGCGTGTGGGACCGGCAAATGGAGATGATGCCGACGCCGTAGAAAGTGTGTGACCCAAATGGTGTGAGCAGAACGCCGTAGAAGTGTGGGACCTGGCTATCGGCTGTGCGCAGAACGCCGTAGAAAGTATGGTGGGACCCAAATGAGAGTGCGCAGAACGCCCTGATAAAGTGTGCGGGATCCCAATGGATCTGCGCAGAATCGCCAGAGTTCAGAAAGTGTGGGGACCCTAAATGAGTGTGCGCCGAACGCCGTAGAAAGTGTGTGGGACCCAAATGGGTGTGCGCAGAACGCCCTAGAAAAGTGTGTGGGACCCAAATGAGAGTGATGCGCCGAACGCCGTAGAAAGTGTGCGGACCCAAATGATGTGTGCGCAGAACGCCGTCAGAAAGTGTGTGGGACCCAAATGAGAGTGCGCCGGACGCCGTAGAAAGTGTGCGGGACCCAAATGGGTGTGCGCAGGAACGCCGTAGAAAGTGTGTGTGGGACTCCAATGAGAGCGTGCGCAGAACGCCGTAGAAAGTGTGTGACCCAAATGAGTGTGCGCAGAACGCCGTAGAAAGTGTGCAGGACCCAATGAGAGTGATGCGCCGAACGCCGTAGAAAGTATGCGGACCCAAATGGGTGTGCGCAGGAACGCCGTAGAAAGGACCGAATCAGGTGCAGGACCTAAAAGTGGACCCAATGATGCGCTGGACGCCGTAGGTAAAGTGTGCGGACCCAAATGGGTGTGCGGCAGAACGTCTCCCGTGGACCCGAAACAAGAGGAGTGGGACTAGAAAGTGCAGGACCCAAATGGAAAAGAACGCCCCAGACAAGGAATCTAATTGAAAGGCCGGACGCCAGAGCAAAAAGTGTGTGGACCCAAATGGAGTGTGCGCAGAACGCTCTAGAGAGCGTGTGGGACCTTAATTGAGTGCAGACTGACGCCGTAGAAAGTGCAGGGACCTAAATGGGTGTGCAGAACGCCGTAGAAAGTGTGTGGGACCCATACGGGGAGCGCTGAACGCCCTAGAAAGTGTGTGGGACCCAAATGAGTGCGCAGAACGCCGTAGAAAGTGTAGGACCCAAATGGGTGTGCGCAGAACGCCGTGAGAAAGTGTGTGGGACCCAAATGGGTGTGCGCAGAACGCCGTAGAAAGTGTGGGACCCAAATGGGTGCAGCGCAGAACGCCGTGGTAGAAAGAGTGCGGGATCCTAAATGGGTGTGCGCAGAACGCCGTAGAAAGTGTGCGTGACCCCAAATCGGTGTGCGCAGAACGCTCTCAGAAAGTGTGGTGGGAACTCCAAATGAGAAGTGATATGCCGGACGCCGCAGAAAGTGTGCGGAACCCAAATGGGTGTGCGCAGAACGGCCGTGGTAGAAAGTGTGTGTGGACTCCAAATGGCAGGTGCGCAGAACGCCCTATAAAGCATATGTGGACCTAAATGGGTGTGCGCAGAACGCCGTAGTAAAGTGTGTGTGGACCCAAATGGGTGTGCGCAGAACGCCGCCCCAGAAAGTATGTGGGACCCAAGTGGGAGTGCGCCGGACGCCGTAGAAAGTGTGCGGGACTCCAAATGGTGTGCGCAGAACGCCCTATAAAGTGTGCGGGACCCAAATGGGTGTGCGCAGAACGTTGCCGTAGAAAGTGTGTGTGGACCCAAATGGGTGTGTGCGCAGAACGCCGTAGTAAAGTGTGCGGGACCCAATGGCGAGTGCAGTGCCGGACGCCGTAGAAAGTGTGTGCGGGACCTAAAATGGGTGTGCGCAGAACGCCGTAGAAAGTGTGTGGGACCCAAATCGGTGTGCGCAGAACGCCGCAGAAAGTGTGTGCGGACCCAATGAGAGTGCGCCGGACGCCGCAGAAAGTGTGCGGGACCTTAGAATGGATGTGCGCAGAACGCCCCAGGAAAGCGTGTGGGACCCAAATGAGAGTGCGCCGGACGCCGTAGAAAGTGTGCGTGACCCAAATGGGTGCGTGCGCAGAACGCCGTAGAAAGTGTGTGGACCCAAATGAGAGTACGCCAGAACGCCGTAGAAAGTGTGCGGTGCATACTCTGGTGTCGAGTCGAGTCATCGAGTTTCTGGTATCGACTGAAACAGTCGACATT